>JANIJH010000002.1:52307625-52320276 GCA_024520975.1 Erythroxylum areolatum
TGTTACTATTCATCTCACAAAGTCAAACTTTCAATTCCCTATACTTTAACACTTTCATTATTCATTTCTTGCTTTTCCATTCCATTTAAAACAATTCATTCACTATCAATTCCATTTAGACTCAAAACACCATTTTATTCATTGGACGAGGCCATGTTCAATATTATACTACCTCATCTTTTTATTAAACATATGTAAAACACAAGGAAACTCAAATGTCTTTCATTTCATCAAATGCTCATAGATTCATTTATACTTTTCATTCATTTCAAAGAATCATATCATATTTTCTCATTTAATTTCATTTAATAATTTTTAATTTCCAAAAAAACTTCGGGGTCCAACATTATTATTGCTTTGCTCATTGACTGGTAAAGAGAGAAGCATAATATCATTATCTTTCTTGTCTTCTATTGCTGCAAAATGACTTCTTTCTTATACCTCAGGATTTGATTTGCATTTGTAACTAAAATGACCATATTTATTGCAATTATAACATTGCGATTTATCTCTTCTTTGTTGAAATTTGCCTTGTCCTCTGTCTCTATAACCTATTTCGCGACCATATGTTAGATTTCCTTCATTTGTATTTTCTCTTTAAAAAATTGTCTTCCACGTTCACGTCCGCCTCGATTGCTCCATCAACCACGTCCCATTTGGTAACCACCTCTGTAGCTACCTTGACTTCTTTTGTCCTGTCTTTGGCTACTGCTTGCTTGATTTTCACCAACCGATAATTTGCTTTGCAAAACTTTCTCCAAGTCACCAGTATTATCATTCCGGTTCATTCTTTGCTCATGTGCTTGAAAAGAACCAACAAGTTCATCAATCGAAAGCTCTGACAAATCTTTCTATTTTTCAGTTGCGACGACAACGTAATCAAATTTGCGTGTAAGTAAACGCAAAAGCTTTTTCATTACATGAACATCATCTAGAGTTTCACCGTTTCTTTTCATTTCATTAGCTACCGTTTTCAAACGAGTGATATAATCACCAATATTTTCTGAGCTTTGCATTTTTAGCATCTCGAATTCAGCTCTGAATGACTGAAGACGTACCTTTTTGGCTTTTTCAACTCCTTGGAAAGATTTCTGCAGAATCTCCTATGCTTTTTTTGAAGTCTTTGCATTTGAAATTTTCTCAAAAGTGGGTTCATCAATACCTTGAAAAATAAAGAATGACGTCTTCTTATCTTTCTTTCGATTTTCTTTCAACGTCTTTTTTTCAGCATCTGACAAGACTGCTTCGGTAGCTGTATCTACGGGCTCAGTATATTCATCATCAATAATATCGCATAAATCATGAGAACCAAGCATCACTCTCATCTGGATGCTCCAATTCTCATAATTTGTCTTTGTTAATTTTGGAACTTGAGGCTGGATCAAGTTGGCCATTGCTTCACCAATTCACGAACAAACGAACCTGACTTTGATACCACTTGTTGGAAGCTTGACGAGCTCCAAATAAATTCTATAAGATTTTTCTTTTTTGCAAGAGCTACGGCTCTTTTTCTTCTTCTCACGTTTCTCTCACTTTTTTTAAATATAATATGCTGCTACACTCTCTTTTATTCACCTTAGGAACTCAAAGTACAAAAGTGGACTAGCTTTTATATAAAGACATGCTTAAATCAACGTTAGGAGGGGGAGTAATAAATGATATGACATGTGTTTTAAACACAAAGGTTGACAAATCAAACTTTACTATTCCGACAACTCTTAGCTAATAAGCAATTATTTAGTGTCATACATTTGGAGCTACACATGTAAAAGAGAAGGAAAATTTGATTTCTAACGTATATAAGGATCTTGTGTATCAGAAAATATCAAACCTGTGATCCCATTTGAGTTTTAAGTTATACGAGAAAGATTATTCAGCATAGGTCCTAAGAGGCAGACCTTGAGAGTTAAATCCTTTTAAGAACGAAGGGCTTTCGACTAGCATGCTTGAGGTCTTAAGCTACAATCATCTTTGTCTATTTTAGAGCTTTTATGAGGTTTGCTCCATCATATTACCAGTGGTTTCCTATTATCCTCGTAACCCTAGACCTAGGGTTCCTGAGTCGCTTTTGTAGAATAATACGTAACTTTGGAGTTTTCCTCTAAACTCATCTCGTTAAGGCTAAACTAGGGTTACACACATCTCTAGTTAAGCAATCACTGTCAAAATATTCATCCACCCAATATTCACAGTCTAAATTACACATAGATATATCTACATCTCAGACAAAATGTTCGTTGACATGTTTAACGTATATCTCATGTCCATCTAGGTGGACAGAGTGGACTAGAGGATCACTAATGCGGTAATGCCTTCTTTACGAGAAAATGCTGGAGTAATCATCATTATTGGCTCAAAAGAAGCTTTGGATGATTCTAGGTTTTCTTCTCCAAGCTTAAAAAAAAAAGACTTCATTATTCCATCCGTTAAACTTCTCAATAATGGGAAAATGGTAGTATAAAACGGAGCGCTAATAAAGAGCATGAAATTCTTTCTCATAGTTTCTTATCCACTCCAGAAGCATCAACTTTGTCAATTATTGTGATAGCAATTGTTGTAGAATCTGAATTATTGTTCTCCATTGTATAATGTTTTGAACTTCATAAACTTTTTAGCTTTTTTTTTTTTAATCAAAATGATACCACTTTTCTGTATGGAGATTTGTTTAGCTCATCAGGCTGCTGGGGCCTGGATTAATTTAAAGGTACAAGTATGGGGAGGGGGGAAAAAGAAAAACTGCAGAAGATAAAGACAAGAACTTTGGTGAAAGACATATGCCGTGCCAAGCCTTGCTTCTTGGTTGGTGTTTCTATCTGACAAAGCTTTGCTCTAAGTGGGAAAAACCTAATCAGAAAGTGATCAAAAGATTGATCGATGGCAAGAGCATTATTTCCCCTTTTCAAATCCAAATCTTCCTTATCCCATTATGCTTCTGCGCTTAGATTTTCAGTATCATCTCAGCCTCAGTTTGAGGTTATTACTTCCTCTCTCTCTCTCTCTCTTTTTTTTTTTTGAATTAGTGAAGTTTTGGTCTCTTATTGGCTATGATAGAGATTAAGTAATCCCTTTAAGTACCCATTAAGTGGAATTTTTGGTGGAGAAACTGATCAGGTGATCAACCAGAACATTAATGTTCACATTGGTTTTTGTATTTGAATTGAGACGAGCATTGTTCGAGTATCGGGTGGAGTGTACCTATTTTCTTGCAGCAATGTCGATTAATTTAAGTTTGTTGCTTCCGTCTCCAAATGGATTTTCAATTGATTGTTTGTCATTATTGCTAGTTACTGTCCGTTCACCAGGAAGGTTTTAGTTTAGTAGAATCCTAAGACTTTCTGATATTTAGTTTCTCTGGAACAGATTGAAAATTAGGAGCTTTAAAAAAAAGGCCAAATTGCTAATATACTTGGAAAACTATATTCTGTGTTCTTAACAGAATTGTCTTCAGTTGTTTATTCTGTCTTGTAGAGATGTGCTGTCGTTAAACTTGATGTTGTACTAATAACTCCTGAGGTTTCCTTAGTCAGACTCCCCCAGTTTGTCACTTCCTCTCTAATCCTTTTAGTTTCAGGGGAGGGGAGGAGGAATGAGGGTTGAACATCTACCACTAGCTCTGTGGGCACTTGGCTTTTTGGTACTGCTTATGGCCATTCTGAAGTTAACAGGATCATCATAGTGTGAAGTTAATGTATGACAAAGTTGTATTTTTGAGTTATGACTGTTTTCATGTCGTTTTAATTTGTAGAATCCTCAGACTTGAGCATTAGATTGAACTAAATTCATGATGTTTCACTGCTATAAACACACTTTTGAGTCCTCATTATGGTTTTTTGGCAGCTTATGTGTGCGCTCGATGCAATTTGCTGCTCATTTCTGCAAATTTCATACTAAATAGTGATTGATATGTTACAGAGTGTTGGATTCATTGGGCTTGGAAATATGGGATCCAGAATGGCTAGAAACCTTATTAAATCAGGATTCAGAGTTACTGTTCATGACATGTAAGGCTTGGGTATTTTTGCATTTTTTATATTTTGGTTCCTAAAAGCTTCACATCCTTTGTATAAATATAAAATTGCGTCTTTGTCTTTTGTGGTTTCATTATGAATGTAAACATATGGAGAGAGAAGATTTCTTAGAGTTGTTAAATGAAACTCTATCTTTTTGTAGTTTCAGCTTTATAATCTTATTTACGGAGAATGCAGAATGCAAATCCATACTTGGAATCAAATAGTTAAATTTGGTTTTAATTCAGAAACTCTTATGCCGTCAACATGTTTCTGGAAATGGGAATCACAACAAAAGAAACACCATTTGAAGTTGCAGAAGCAAGTGATGTTGTAATTACAATGTTGCCTTCATCATCTCATGTGAGTATTATGTGTGAATTTCACCTTCTTTCTATGTTAAGGATCTATACAGTTTCTTGAGTTGTTCTCTCTGTTAGTCTTCAAAATTATACTAACTTTTAAAAGTTATTGCTTAATTCCTCCACTATATAACAATGAATTCTTTGATGTGTAACAATGAATGTTCTCTCTGTAAGTACGGAGAATCAATACTTTTACTGAACAAGGAATCTAATTGGTGTTCACATATTCTGAGAACTGTTACAAGCCATTTGTGAGAAGCTGTGGATATTTCTAGCATTCTAAATTGTTGAGCATCTATAGCATTTTATGCTCTAGACTCCTCTCATAACGCCATTTCTTTCTTGTGTTATAAATGGAAAAGGTTAACTAAAGGTAAAACATTCTTATAATTTGTTCCAGCACAGATCTGAAGCTTAAACCGTATTTTCAAGAGGACTTGAATGCTTTAGAAGTTTATCATTTCATTTCAGAAGTTTTCTTGTAACGCTTCCAATTTAGTTTTGAAATTTTCTTTCCATTGAACTTATCTAGCTAACTACATAGGTATTGGATGTCTACACTGGACCAAATGGCTTGCTTCATGGTGGACATTTTCTGAGGCCGCTTTTGTTAGTAGACTCATCTACTATTGATCCCCAAACATCAAGAATGCTTTCTTTAGCTGTATCTAATTGTGTTCTAAAAGAAAAGAAAGGTATCTCTTTGAGATTTAAAGTTCTGACATTTGTGTTGTCAAGTAGAGTTCTCAGCTTTATATCAAACATGTTTACTCAACATTTTGTGTGGTTTACCCATTAATGCATCAGTGATTGGCTGATCTTTAATTCCTTCTGCAATTCTTTATGTTTACTAGGTGTATCTTTAGGTAGTGAAATACCTAAAAAGCATCATCCAGTAAAGAGGAACATTCGGTTGCTACTTCTATTTAACATTAGCATCTGATCAGCATGATTTTCAGTTGTTTATTCACTAAATTTTTGTTATTGTTCCTTTTACTGGATTCTTTGATGCGATACAAGTGAACCCTGCTCACCTGTTTCTTTCTTCAGGATGTTAAATGTTATTTTCTCTTTACCATTAAAGTGACAGAGGTCTGCTAAAATAAATGTAGACAGAAGCAAATTATTAAGGGATTTCATATTGATCTCAAATCAACTTTGCAATATCTTAGTTATTGTATAATAGAAGAACTTGGTGGCAAGTTGTAAATCCATTGCTTTTCTCCTCTTTTTATTCAATGGGAAATTTTAAGTGTGTTTTTTTCTCATACATGACATTCCAATCGATGATATGGTATATATGAAAGCCTACATGTGTGCACGTGTCTGAATTTTGTTGCTGGAAAGTTTAGTGCTTCCTGTCTCACAGATTATTGGAAGGAACCTGTCATGTTGGATGCTCCCGTATCTGGAGGGGTTCTTGCTGCAGAAGCCGGTACTCTGAGTTTCATGGTATTTTTTCCCCCTTTCACCTCTTTCTAAATTGAACTGAACTCTTTGATGCCCATATAAACGGTTTTTACTGAAGGCATCTTATTACCACATGGCTTGGGCATGATATCCATGGGTAACCATCTACATCTGCTGTCCATCTAATGCATATTTGAAGAATATTTATTGTAGTAAAGGTGGACAATCTGTTAATTAACATTTTTCTTTTAATAACTGAGGTCATAAAAGTAGATTGTATGTCATCCAGGTTGGTGGTTCTGAGGATGCCTATCTGGCTGCCAAACCCTTGCTTCTCTCAATGGGCAAAAGGGCAGTTTATTGTGGTGGAGCAGGAACAGGTTCAGTAAGTTCTCACAAATTCTGAAATAGAGTGACATATTTTCCATCTATCAACTACTTCACTTATTAAGTTGTGTTCCCTTATTTTATTGTTAAAATTTAGTTCGTAGTTTTGTTAATTGCTTAAAGCCTGACTTGATATATTCTAATACAGCAGATAATGTTTTTATTCATCCACTAGGCAGCAAAAATTTGCAACAATTTGGCAATGGCTGTGAGCATGGCTGCGGTTTCAGAAGCTCTTACCCTTGGCCAATCTCTTGGAATTGATGCCAGTACCCTAACAAGTGTTTTTAACTCTTCAAGTGCTCGGTGTTGGAGTAGGTATGTATTTTTCAATCTAATACGCTATTAACTCTCACTTAGTTAACTTACAGAGTATCATCCTTTTGAATTTGAAATTTAATTCAAACTAGTCCACAATAAGAACTGATACATTTTACTAAGAACTGAAATGAGGCCGTGCTAGAAAATAGAAGAAAAGTGATAAACTGTTTTTTGAATTCAAGTTGGTCTAGAAACCTTTAAATGAGGACAGACAAAAAAGTCTTTTCCATTGGCATTTTATATCATCAGATAGCGGTTTTTGGTGTTATGGGAAACAAGTTGATGCACTGATATGAGTTTTTCCATTGTTGATATAGTCATGTTTTGGTGATTTTTCTCTTGAAACTGTTTATTGAGTGTTACCAAAATGGCAGTGATACATACAATCCAGTGCCTGGAGTGATGGAAGGTGTGCCTGCTTCAAGGAATTATGAATGTGGATTTGCATCTAAGCTCATGGTTTGTAATTCAACCCAACATTTGTAGTCACTTAGTGTTGCTTGAGGAAATTTCTTTTCTTTGGTTCTCTATTTCACGTAGTGTTTGTGCGTAACCTTGATAAATCGAGAATGTCATCTGTTTGTGATTTTTTTGAACAACCACATCTTTTGTTAATCATCCAAGTTTACTGAACAGTTCTTGTAGTTGTTTACCTGTCCTATCTCCTTTGTTCCTCCTCCGTTTCTCTTTTTTCATATATGGGCCTGACCATGAGCATGGTTGAATATGCACTTTCTTTGATTCAGGCTAAAGACTTGAACCTTGCTGTAGCATCAGCAAAAGAGGTCGGTATAAGATGTCCTCTGACATCCCAAGCCGAAGAGATGTAAGTTTTCTGTTGCAAGTCAGTCCTCTGACATCCAAGTTCTCTCAATGTCCATCATCCCAAAATAAGTGACCTTGAATTTGGCTTATGTCATAAGAAGATAAAATATTCATCCTTGATGATTGTTAGACTCAAGACTGTAGACAAACTTGGATATATTTTGCTGCAATGTAAGACTACCCAGTAATGATCTGAAATGGTTGTTGCAGTTACACAGAACTCTGCAAGGATGGTCATGAAGCCAAGGACTTCTCCTGTGTTTTCCGCCATTACTACTCCGGAAAGGACGAGCTTTAGCTTGAAATCAATGAAACTGTATACAACACGTAGGAGTGGATGCAAGAACCCCGAGGACTTTTTATTTTAAATCCAAATATATCCTCCCCTTGGAGTCGGACAATAAACTGGGTGTTTAAGACCTTCGCCAGCTACAAGGTCACATTGAATGGGATCTAGATGTTCCATGCGCTGTTGATGATAATAAAGATGGGTGAGTTAAATGCCAAAAGTTAATCTCGTATTGCTTCAATAAGTTAATGTGATGTGTTTAAGAATTAAGATGCCTCGTGAGACAAAGATTCTTTATCACACTATGCACTTGAACTCGCCGCACCTGAAAAAGAAAGGATGAAAGTGAAGAATGAGTTGAAAGATCCTAATACTGTTAAGCAAAATTATTTAATAATTATTGTGATAATGGAAGTTTGAGGATGTCGTGGAGATTTATACAGACACCCTCAGTGGAAGTACTGAGGTATGTTTCAAATCTTATTTATTATTTAGATTCCTTGTAAGAAAAAGACAGATAGTTGAATTATGTTAAATCAACTTGTTCAACTATTGCTCGAATGTTTTAGAAAGCAAGCTGTGCAGATATCATGGCATCAAAGTGTTGTCGGAGTACTGTATGATAACACATGTTGAAATCTGTTTAGCTAGCACCTTATAGGTTGATCTGATGCTAGTGGGGATTAATCTGAATTTGGATGACTTAAATACGCCATTTTTATAGTTGAGATATTTTGTGGGCAAAAAAAAAAAAAAATCATCTCAATAGTATATATTCTCCAATGAATCAAAGGCTTTCAATATTGCTCTTGTACATGATCATGTGTATTAAAGGGGTAATCTTTTTTGTCCAATTCAATAAAGAAGATCCAAAAATACAGCGCACTTCTATTATGTTATCAGAGCCATATGCCTTAATTTTTTTCTCCATCACACCTTTTATTCAATGACACCACTCCAGCTTAAACTATTCCAAAACTTCACAGAACACAATCACAAGCCACAATTCCAACTTATCCAGACAGCATAAACAACTCAACTACTACAACAACACAAGCTTTACCCATCACTGAGGATGGCAGAATCAAATTCTCTAGTACTACCATCAATCAGATTACAAATTTCATTACAGCACACCTTGTCTGGAAAAATCAAGAGCAAGTAGAGTTGATTGCCTCTGATTCTTACAGGTTTGGTCAGATGAGTGGGTGATTTATACAGTGACTCAAGTAGCTTCCCATGAGCGATGGGTTGAGAAAGAGCTAGTCCGATGCAGATGGATTCACTTGTGAAGGGTAAATATTGAAAATTCACAAGTTGAGTAATCCCACGTCATGTCCTACTTGTATATGAGCTCATTTAGATCTGGTTTAATTTTTCCCTAGGCCTTCTCATAACCCTGCATTGGTATCAAAGTAGTTTCTCAACTCTTAGGAGAAATTAAGCAAGAGTGGTAGCTCCCTGATACTTATTTCTATTTATAGGAAAAGCATTAGGTAATTAAAGTTTAATTTAATTTATATAAAATCAAATATCTTAGATTTGATCCATAAAATTTCTAAAAATTTATAATTAAGTTCAACTTAATTAAAATTAATTTTTCCTTCACAAATTGCTCTTTAATGTATGATCCATTAAGTTCCTAATAATATATTAGTAGTAATTATAAATTATAATTCTAATTCATAATTAGAATCAAATAAACTAAAACTCCTTTTAATTTATCTTTAATTCTCCAATTAAATAATTTACAATCATATATCAAGATTGACGTCTAGTAGCATATCATGACCACCTAAATATCAGGAATGTCAAAATAGTTTGACTTAATCTATCTATGCATGGTTATGACGTATAATTTAATCCTTTCGTCAGTCAATGATCTAATTGAACAGAGTATGAATATAACATCTACTCTTTTGTATCCAATCATATTCGTTTTTAATAATTAGTAATTGATTTATAATTGATATTTGAAAGCAACTTTTTAAATTTCAATTCCTTTAGCCAAAGAATTCTATAAATCACTTCTAATTAAGAACAATAGAACATTCTCTCTAATTACTTTAAAGTGAAGAATCCTTTATTGACTTACTCAACTATTTTCATATAGTTCATACTGCATCCAAATATTACCGACTGAATTATCCTAGGACAGTTCATAAGTAGTATCAAAACATAGTTATTCTCACATGAGATAACTTGATAATCTCAAGTCTAAGGATCAATTATACAACCATCATTATGAGAAAATTCACATACATGTAAGTAATATTCCATTTGGGATCCTAATAGTTGGGTCAGTTGAATGAACTTATTCTCTAATAAGTACCCACACATTAGTTTATCTCCATACTTTAATTTATGAGATCAATTACTTTCTTCTTAAGAAAGAAACGTAATGTGAGATTTTACCTTTAGTATTAAAACATCAAATGTAATTAATACATACAGATAAAGAATGCCTTTATCAATTATTTTGTCACTAAACTATAGCTAATCGATTGGCTGCAGGGCATAAACTAACAATCTCCCACTTACATTAAGCGCATCATTTAAGTATCTCATACCATATCACCATATGACAATTATGCTACTGCTAAGACAATGGCCTAATGAGAGAATTCTACAAGATTCTCTATAGTGCTTAACTCTTACAATTTTCATCTTAATTATCATAATTAAGAAAATTTTGCCTAAATACATCTTTGGATCTTTTATGAGATATTAGCTCCTTTTACATGCCCAATAGCTCTAATATTTCACCGTACATAAATGTCTTAAACAATGTAAGGAACTATATCAAGTTCACGTACTGATCTAATTAATCATTTCCACTAAATGAAAAAAATGTATTATGGCTTAATTAGCAATCGATGCTACACTAGAAACTTTCCAATCTAAAATGATATTATTTTAAGTACAATAAACCTTAATTAGGTTTTACTTCTAAAGTAAATATCCTTATCTCCTAGAATTTAAATATTAACTCATATTTAAAATAATGAATATCTTTAATATTTTACAAGTATCTGATATCTCAAACACCAAACATCTTTAGTACATTTTTTTATGTACTTAGACTTAGAATAACTGAACAACTACCAATCTAACTCTATAGATCTAATTTTCAAAATTAAGTTGTTACCTTTTTATATCCAACAAGAGTTGTTTTTAGACAATTATGTTTTTAACAATTGAAAATTATAATTATTATTCTCTGTGAGCAATATGTCTCTACATACTCCCACTAAAGAGGACAATTATACTCCGACCAACCTTCTTGTAGACATGATAAATTCACAATCATTTCCAAAACAAATTCTTTGAATTCATCATGAAAGTGACTTTTTTTATGTGTGTAGAATGCACCTCAAAATAAACATAACTCTGCATAACTAATTTTATAGCAGCGGTGAGTAGGGATCGTATTTATAGAGAGTCTATGCAAAGCAAGGTTTGGTTGGAATTAAAAAACAAAATAAAGTAAAATTGAACTAACAAAAGTAATTCAAATTAAACAGTGAGAAAATGATAAAATTGATGAATGAGTTTAGAATCTGATTCTCATATCAATGTCAGTCTACACACAATTAAACATACTTCAATGAATTGTTGTTTTCACACCTCTCTTAGAATCTATTAATTGTAGGTGGTTGGGTTGGTCGTGCTAGGCCCAGGTCCAATCCTAGGATGGCATGTGGGCCGATCGACCCATTCCCAAGATAATGAGTTAAGCACGACAGGTATTTACTATATAAGTTCATTATCTCCTCATGATGCAGGTACGACTCTTAGAACCCTAATACTCTCTATTCATAGACACAAAACGTAAGATAGAGAACTGATTTAAGCATCGGAGGGGCGAATCGGCGATCAACCCCCGGTGTGCCTTTATTGTTTTTGCAGGTATCTCTTAGTTGAAGTTAATCAAGCTCATAGATCAAAACAATGACGCTCAGCCTCAACAGAATCAGACTGAACCAGTTGGAGCCCACTGTGGGGCCGGGAGTCAGGGCACCACGTTCAGAAGCACGCAGATAAGTCAAGTGGCAGCAACAAATCCGGATGTAGTCGCTGTCGCGGCACTTGCACTACAAAAAATGGACTTGCAATTACCTGCCGCCGCCCTTCCACCCATCGCCCAAAACCCTAGCATAGACGAACTACCCCTATTAAACCCGAATAATCAAACACAATCTTCTCATCCGAATGACCAACCACCACCCCAAAACCGAGATCAAGAAGAGCAGAGCGTAGCTCTGGAGGATAACACTGGAAATAACTCACACCCTCACATCCAACACCCCCTAAACACAAACCCTCTTGCTCCACAACAAATCTCCCTTACGCAAAGACAAATAGAGGAAGCGGCCGATCTATTGATTCGCCAAATCTTACAATCTCAGATGGAACAGCAGCGAACCTCCGCTCGGCAGATAGGTATGATAGTCGATCGACACTCTGCTGAAACTCTCGAAAAAATCGTGGACGATCGAATCAATATGGCCATGAATTCTCGTCCGGATCAGCCATCATCACAATACAGCTCTCCTTTCATTCAAGAGATCCTGGATAGCCTTCCAGCGGTCAGTACTAAGATATCGATGCCTGAAAAATATACCGAAAAGACCGATCCTCTCGACTATCTTCAATACTTTTAGTCGATGATGAATCTGCATTGCATCCCCGATGTCATGCAATGTAAGGCTTTCTGTACAGCCTTTCAAGAAGGAGCCCGACGATGGTTCAACAGTTTACCGCCACATTGCATCACTTGTTTTGAGGATTTTAAGCTGCTATTCCTCAACCAGTTTGCTACAAGTAAACGGCCATAGAAGGCTGCCTTAGAAGTGATGCAATTGACCCAAGGAAGGAATGAAAGTTTACGGGAGTTCATCACTCGATTTAACAATGAATCTGTTGAAGTCCCTGGCCTTACCTGCTCGTCCATGTTGGCTGCCCTTATTAGCAACACGAGGGATGAAGAGTTCAAGAAGTCATTGGCCCTTGATCAGCCCAAGTCTATTCAAGAGATAAGAAATCG
>JANIJH010000002.1:52334966-52347324 GCA_024520975.1 Erythroxylum areolatum
TATACTAATATGGACTATTTTGCAATTTTTAAAAATTTCAGGGACTATTTTATAAATTTAAAAAATTACCCGAAACGATACCCGGTACTGACCGGTACCGGTACAGTTCCGTTCCAGAACCCAATCCGGTACCAAGTCCGGTACGGTATTCATAACATTGAGAGTGACCCTTTTGTTGTTTTTCTTTTTTTGTTGCTCACGAGATATTCTAGAAAGGTCTTAATTATGGGAAGACATCTTTAACCTATTCACACCTAGATTAATTCCCGCTCGAACCGGATAGGTCCTTTGCGAGAGGTAAAGTTCTGACTTCAAGTTTTAAATAGTTGCATACATAAGGGGGGTTCGAACTCACGACCTTACTTAAGTTAAGAGAGCCCCTTATTAACTCACCTGCGTGTTAGAGTTGACCCTTTTGTTGCTTTAACTACGGACTACGGAGGGAAACTTAAAACTACCTTGTTTGGATCATACCAAACCCATTCAAGCCCATCTTTAGAGTTCAATTCAACAAATAAAGTTGTTTTTATTTGAATCTTTTTTCCCACATAAAAGACCCACCCAAAACCAAAAGCCATGCTCGCCGACTTCAAGCTCTGTCTTCCATTAACATCTCTCCTATTCTCCACTAAAACTCGCATGGAGTCGCCGCCTCAAAGCCCCAACCGCTCAATTTGGAACTCTGCTTCTCGTTCTCCTCCCAAAAATGTTGAAATTAAAGAGACAGGTGATCATATGTCCATAACGTTGCAGGAATGGCAAGGATGGGGCACTGTGTCTCCTGTTCCTGCAAAGGTTCTAGAGATTGTTGATGATTTGAAGGTTTTGGAGAGGAACATTAATGCCCAGATAAGCTTTGGTGGTAATGGTGGAAAACTTAAAGTAAGCTGCTCGCAGGACCTCTGTTTGGATTATAATTGAAATAGAAAAGTGAAACAAAAAAATTGCCACCTTTATCATGCAAGTACTGCAAAATTCCTGAGGATTCTCAGTCTTTGATATAGGGAATATATCGTAATAACACGATTTGTTTTGCTTTTCTTTCATTGTTTATTTATTTGACTTGTTCCTTATAAAGTCAATTTTCAGCAGATTTAATTTTTGATCAAATTCAACTCACGTTGATTGAGACGTGGCTCGTTTACATCTTCTTAAGTTTTGATTTGCTTGTTACCTAGTTATGATCTATATACTTTTTAAGTTCGCTTTTCATTAATCTGAGTGGAGCTCTGTAGTATGAAATGAATTCATTCAGTAACATGTATGAGCACCTCATTCTCATTAGTCCTATTTATGCTGTAATAAAATTCCAATATTTTGTGGTTTATGCAATTTACAGTTTCTTTTTGGATGTTTTAAAAAGTATCCATATTATGTATTTCCTTACATATGTACTAGATATGCTTGTATGTAAATAAGTCTGACTTAGGATGGATAAGCATTTAAATTTTAGCAAAATTCATTTACAAGTGTTCCGACGGTTTCTTTGTGATGTTATCAACCTTCTATGCAAATGCCAGGGACATTTTAAAGTTCAAGAGGATAAAAAACACAGAGCAACATATCAGGCAATAAGTGATTCTGAGCAGAAGATTCAGTTCTTTTCAGCTAGACAAATTGCTTGTCGTTTGCTTGGAAGTAGAGGTTATCTTTGCCAGAAGGTATATGTTGCTTTGTAGTTTATAGTAACATCACCTGGGGTTCATGCATGATATTTTCCACCTATTTAGGGGGTTTTGTTTCTAATTTCTCTTTCCTTTCCATTTTTTTCTGAGAGATATCAAGGATGGTAGGACTATGATTGGGAGCTGTGGTTGTTTTCTAGATATGTTGCATAAAGAGGACAGCATCTGAAATTTTGTCTTTTGCTTCCACTTCTCTTTTTATCTGATGTGAAAGCTTTTGATCTGCAGTGCTGGCTTCCTATGGAAGAAGATTGCATGTGTGCAAAAATAAAGCGCTGCTCTATGTGGCATGGTATACGATTCTGGTTGTACATGCATCCGAAGGTTAAGATCTTTTCTTTATATCCCATGTAACTATATGATGAACCCTCCTATCATGCCCAAATTCCTAATCAATTTGTTTCAGGATTTTTTGAGACAAAACAATACTGGAAAATTGTTGTGGCAAGTATTTGGAGTTCATTCAGCAACTTTATGTCTTTTTGGTGTAGCAGAAGATGAGGACATCATGTGGAGTGCATTTAAAATAGCAGGTTAGTTCTAATTGAGCTTTGTGAAGCATTCAGGCATGCAACTAGGACATACTGAACCTGACATTGAATACTATTGGACATGTAATAAGTTTGAGTAAAAGTATCTAATATTATCAATGACACTGTATGTTTATGCTAAAAAGTTATTGTATTTCTAATTTCCTTTTTTAATTTTAAACCATGTTACAAATTAGCATAGTCTAGTCTGATGACATCTTTAATACTTATAAGCACCACACTTTGTGTATTTTTGATTACCTAAGGCGCCATTATTATCAGGAAAAAATTATGTTAGTTTTTCCAAACAATACGTAAAGCATGATAATGATTACTTAAAATTAGTGATGAGCAATTAAGTTGTCATCCTATATAAGTGCAGCAGGGTACCTGCTGAACCTGTTGACGTCACTTTATGCAACCAAAATGCAGGGAAAAACAATGTCTGGTGTCTTTATCCCAACAACAATACAGTGCAAAAGTCACTTGAGGATGCTCTCAAAGAAGGATTTACAGCTGATCTAGAACATGATCCCACTGTGGTATACTTTCTTACAAGATTTTTATATGTTTTCTGTTTCTAACGTAGCTTGGTATTCATTTGGAACGGAAGCTTATTTTGGATTATGAGGAAGGTATGTGTTGTTTCCTTGGCATGTTCATGAGAAACCATGGCTAGTTGAGAGAAGTTGTCAATTCAAACTACTATACTTTAAAATGCAGAGCTTTTGTTGCATATGATGTGCATATCTGAAGGACTAATGTTACTGATATGATTCCTGAGTAATAGCTTTATAGGTACCATTTTGACGCAAAGTTAAGGAGAGACATAGATTGATCAGGAAGTTGTAATTATTTAAGCTACTGTTCTTGATGCACGGAAAAAAATTTATTTTCCTTGTTACAAAAGTAAAATATTTCTTCTTTAATTTGTCTTTGTTACTTTAGGTTTAAGTTTATTAAGGAATAATAAGAATCCTTGTCAAATATAATTTTCTATTTTTATTTTATAGTTTAGTGGGTTTTCCTATTCTGTTAGGACTACAGTTTCAAGTCATATATATATATATATATTGATTACTTTTCCAACGGTCAATAAATAAGAAGATAGAGAAACTTTTCAACTGTGGAACTTTTCTAGAATCTTGAAGTGATTTCTAGAAACATATTGGTGCGATTCTAATGGTTTTATTTATTTTCAATTCTTAGGTTGATTCCTACTTTTTGATACAAATATAGGAGCAATGCCTAGATCTATCCTTTATCTCAATTGCTTTTTTCATAAATTCTAGCCCAAAAATCCTCAATTCTAGCACCCTTCTAGTAGCTCTAGATTTATGGTTTATTTGTATGCCATCAGATTGTTAGAATGTCCACTGTTTGTCCTAGATCAATTTGAGCTTGGTTGTTGCAGTAATGTAATTGATTGACAGATTATGCTGAGATCTGAAAACGCTTGACTCATAATTCCTTAATATAGGTCTGAAATGCAGGATGGGTACTCATCATGCGTGGAACATAAAATGTCAATATGGGGAAAAGACATGCCTTAACCTATCAAAATGTGATCAATAGGTATGATGATGGTTAGGCTAGAAAGCGTACAGTGATCAACCAGAGACTAGGCTATTCCACCATTATCCATAAGCAAGCAGTCATTTGGGATCATAAAATGAGAAATTTGGAAAGAAAACTGGATAATAGACTTTCATTTGCACTGCTTTTCTTTCCTGCTCAAGCTTTTGCTTCCACTAACATCTCAATGTACTTATCTTGGTAAAGAACTATAGACTAGGGGTATTGATCTAGCGTCAAAACCTCCACCAATGTTTCCCCAATTATTTATTTCAATTAATGGTTGTCAGTTGTGCAAATATAGTGACAGGATTTGAATGAAATTAAATCTCAAGTTTGTTCAAGCTTTTACCAGATCCTTGCAATCATAGCCACTGCCTAGTGGCGAAGAAAACAGAAACAAAGAAATTATTAACGGGACACTCTGGATTTGAATTTTAGTCTGCAGGTCATCATTTTTTCTTTTTGTTGATATGGTTGTCACACCACGTTAACTCATTCCTTTTATCAAGTGTACATATTTTTCTTTGTGATGTAACCAAATGGTGATTGTCTTGTATGACCCATTTCACAGATGAGTAATGGTAAATTTGTGAATTTTGTTTTGATTGACGGTACATGGAGCAACTCTTCTGCGATGTTTAGGCGTCTAAAGGTAAGATTATAAAGCTGTTTTTGTTGCTTTTGGTGTATGTATCAAATCCCAGTGTCATTTCATTATAGAATGTAGTTCTAATTGTTAGGATGCTATAAGCGAATACTTTTCCCTGCTAAGTCTGACTGTAGTTTCATCTTTGGCTTTCTTTGATTTAGCTTATGTGCTGGATATTCTTATACAGGAAAAGGCCAAACATGTTTGGGGAGAGGAGGATATGTTTTGCATCTCTCTGGCAACTGGTGGATCTGCAATGCATAAACTGCGGTGAGATATACACTTGCTCAACTATCTTCTGTTGGAGATTTTATTTTATCCTACTTGTATCAATGTATCTGATTCTCGCACACACCACCATCCACAAACACCCCTGTTCATCTCATTATTCTTTGAATTTCTAGTATGTATTACATTGTTGTGAGTTGTATCTGTTAATGTTATCTGAGGGTAGCCCCCAGCCATCATGGGATCGTACCTGCACAGCAGCTGCAGCAATTGGCCTTCTGTCTGAGCTACAATGTCTTCCAAGGTTTGACTCTTTTCAATTGCGTGAGCAGGCTGAAGCTTTAGAGAATGCTTTAGTTGCTTTATTGGAAGCACTAACAGCTCGGCGTCTTAGAATGGGCCGATCAATAACACGTAAAGTGAGACACAATCGTGATATTTGTTGATCACTGGTGCGGAATCAGATTTTTAAGCTCAATTATGCGTTGAATTGTTGAGGTTATTCTATAATCTTAATCGGAAACTGCCCAACTTACTAATACTCATTAGCATGCATTTAGTACTTCACGTCTTGGTGCCCTAGTTTATTGACTATGCTTATTGTGGATAATGGAACACTTGAAGGAGGTCAAAACTTTAGAACTAACATGTGTTGATCTACATGTTGCACTTAGGATCCACGTTCTAATTATGTGTGTTCAGCGCCCTTTTTGAGAATAATTTGTTAGCTTGATATGCATGTTCTGATTGTGGATCCATTTTTGTGTGCTTCATGCTAACTACTGTCGTAAGCAAACATCAATCGTCAGTACGAGGTAGAATGCTAGTTAGGATGCTAAACTGCTTCGAGTGATAATTCTGAGGATACCTAAAGTCTACCAATCACATCTACAATTTTTTCATTTCAAGAAAGTACTTGTTTTACCTTGCTGCCTGCATATCCATGTTGGACATGATCCAAGAAATTTGCATGGTCACAAAGACTAACTGAGCTGGATAGTTTTGGAATTAATTTTGTGTTCCAGTGGTTGTATGCAACTCAGCAGAATGATTGGGAAGAGGTGAGAGAGTTAGGATTTATTGGATGACTGAGTTTGCAAGAAGACGCAAATATGATGCTGGATTTGCTTCCGGCATAAGCAATTTGTTAAGCATTCGTTTGGTCTCATGCGACATTGTAACTGGTGCTTGATTACTCTTGATATTGATTATTTCTCCTCCGTGAATGCAAAAACAAAAAAAAGGGAAGTTTATAGCACACGAGTAGGAAACAAGATCACTAAGCAAAGCTTAGTTAGACATGTCAAATTTGGTGCGGCTCGATTTTGGCGCGGTTTGATCGAGTCATAGGACGATCATGGTCGGCTCGATCGGGCCACGGGCTGAGGTCAGGCTGGCTCGTAGCCTAACCCTTACTTCAAAAATGACTTCATTTTTGACAATTTTCTTTAAGAAAAATATAAAGTGGGTTGGGTTAGCCTATACCGCCTGTGACATATTGGGCCATTGGTCAAGCCACAGGCTGGGTCATAGGTCACCTGAACCTAGGGTCAGGCTGGGCGTTTTACTTCTTTGATACAAAGTGTTCACTTTTGTTGTTATTGGCTTCTAATTTTGCTACTTTTCTAAATATAGGTAAATAAATGAAATGTACAATTTGTGATTTGGTTTGGTGCATTCTTATTTCTTTTCTTGGTATTTCGTTTTGTCATATTAGTAATAACTTATTCAATCACAACGTATTAATCACTAATGCACCTTTTTTTTATATCAAATCTTAGGAACGTGGTCTAATCATGAGGGTAGTATTTTATTGTGGTGTCGGATCTCAAGTTTTTATGGATTCCTTCATTGTTATTGGGGTCACTCGCAAAGTTATAAAAGCCAACTAAGGTTAATTGAAATCAAACAACTGATCATATCATTGAAGGGAAAACCCACTAAATTATAAAATAAAAATAGAAAATCATATTTAACAAGGATTCTTATTATTCCTTAATAAAATTAAAGTAGAAGACAAATTAAATAAGAAATATTTTACTGTTGTAACAAGGAAAATAAAAGTATTTTTTTCGTGCATCAAGAATTGTATCTTAAATAATTACAACTTCCTAATCAAACTATGTCTCTCTTTAACTTTGCATCAAAATAATACCGATAGAGCTATTACTCAAGAGTAATATTAGTCCTTAAGATATGCACACTACATGTAACAAAAGTTGTGCATTTTAAAGTACAGTAGTTTGAATTGGCCACAACTCTCAACCAATCGTAGTTTCTTATGAACATGCTAAGGAAACAACACATACCCTCCTTGTAATCCAAAATAAGCTTCCGTTCCATAATAATCTTGTAAGAAAGTATACCGTAATGGGATCATGTTCTAGATCAGCTGTAAATCCTTCTCTGAGAGCATCCTGAAGTGACTTTTGCATTGCACTATTGTTGGGGTAAAGACACCAGACAATATTTTTTTTCCTGCATTTTGGTTGTAGGAATTGACATAAACAGATTCACTAGGTACCCATCTGCATATATATAGGATGACGACTTAATTACTCATCACTAATTTTAAGTAATTATTATCACACTTTACGTATTGTTTGCATCAGTGAGACAGTGAGAGATAAAAACTAACATAATTTTTTCTTGATAATAATGGCACCTTAGGTAATCAAAAATACACAAAATATGGTGCTTATGAGTATTAAAGGTGTCATAGGATTGGACTATGCTAATTTATAACATAGTTTAAAATTAAAAAATGAAATTAGAAATACAATAACTTTTTAGCATAAACATACAATGTCATTGATAATATTATATACTTTTACTCAAACTAGTTATATGTCCAATAATATTCAAGTGTCAGGTTCATTATGTCCTAGTTGCATGCTTGAATGCTTCACAAAGTTCAATTACAACTAACCTGCTACTTTTAAATGCACTCTACATGATGTCCTCATCTTTTGCTACACCAAAAAGACATAAAGAGGGTGAATGAACTCCAAATACTTGCCATAACAATTTTTCAATATTGTTTTGTCTTAAAAAATCCTAAAACAAATTGATTAGAAATTTGGGCATGATAGGAGGGTTCATCATATAGTTACGTGAAATATAAAGAAAAGATTTTAACCTTCAGATGCATGTATAACCAGAATCGTATACCACGCCATATATAGCAGCGCTTTATTTTTGCACACAGGCAATCTTCTTCCATAGGAAGTCAGCATTGCCGATCAAAGGCTTTCACATAAGATAAAAAGAGAAATGGAAGCGAAAGACAAAATTTCAGATGCTATCCTCTTTATGCAACATATCTAGAAAACAACCACAACTCCTAATCATAGATCATCTAGAAAACAACCACAGCTCCCAATCATAGTCCTACCATCCTTGATATCTCTCATAAAAATAGAAAGGAAAGAGAAATTAAAAACAAAACCTTATAAATAGGTGGAAAACATCATGCATTAACCCCAGATGATGTAACTATAAACTACAAAGCAACATATACCTTTTGGCAAAGATAGCCTTTACTTCCAAGCAAATGACACGCAATTTGTCTAGCTGAAATGATTATAATCTTATGCTTAGAATCACTTATTACCTGATATGTTGCTCTGTGTTTTTTTATCCTCTTGAGCTTTAAAATGTCCCTGGCATTTGCATAGAAGGTTGATAACACCATAAAGAAACCGTTGGAATAATTGTAAATGAATTTCGCTAAAATTTAAATGCTTGTCCATCCTAAGTGAGACTTATTTACATACAAGCATATAAGTATATCATGTACATATTTGAAGAAATACATAATATGGATATTTGTTAAAACATCCAAAAAGAAACTACAAGTTGCATAAACCAGAACATATTGGAATTTTATTACAGCAAAAATAGGACTAATGAGAATGAAGTGCTCATTCATGTTATTGAATGAATTCATTTCATACTACAAAGCTCCACTGAGATTACTGAAAAGCTTCTGTCACGATCGTGACTTTGCTTATGCAGCTCCATGCACGTCTAATACCTTTATTCTTCATTTATCTGTTCTTCAATACTAACAAATACATCAAACACCTTAAAAAACATAAAATTAAGATTGAAAACATGCTCTTAACATCACAAGCACTTAGAATATAAAAAACTCTCAAATTAACACAATCTTAAGCCTATAGATGTGATAATCATCTGATAAACACCTATAAACACTCTAAAACACAAATCAAAACATAATGCAAACTACACCTATTAACTAATAATGAAAAACCATTCATAAAGCAAAATTTAAGACAATTCACTATTGGATTAACTTCCAAACAAGAAGATTATCTATAGGTACAAACTGAAAGCACTAAGGCGTAACAAGATTATCCAACTTAGTTTGATTTTATGAATGAACCTACTAGATTAGTTGAAATAACAAACTTTACATTGGCTAAGGGACATATGAGTAATCAAGAGACAAAAATAGGAGACTTTACACCAGATTTGAGGAGGTCTAATAGAAAAGAAAAAGCTATGAAAGCTAAGAACCCCTCCTTTTCTTTCGCCTCATGTCAATAATTGTCTGGAATATAAGGAGGCTCAATTACCTTAACAAACAAAAAGTATCCTTTGATTACCTATACGGAATAAAGTCGGTTATAATAGGTCTTTTGGAATCAAGATGAAAGAAAGTAAAAGTAAGGATATGTGGTTTTTCCCCAAAATATGGTCAACTCTCACAAACATAAAGAACATGTTAATGGAATGATAGTGGTAGGATATGACCTCAAGTTGATATCAATAGTTTTTCAATGAGTGATCAAGTTATCCACCTAAATGTTAAGCTTAAGCAAACCAGTATAAAACTATACATAAGCTTCATATATGCTAAAAATTATGCTCTTCAAAGAGTTGGATTATGGAAGTTATAAAACTTATTAGATTATGTGTAAACAAGCCATGGCTCTTTCTTAGAGACTTCAATTACATCTTATACTCCACAATGATGAATGGGCACAATAACCCTTTGTAATGAACTCAGATTATGTTGAACTAAGATAAATGTAACAAAGTTCAGCTATAAAGGAAACTAATCCACTTAGAACCACAAAAAAGGGGAAATGGTTCCTAATAAGGAAGCTTGATAAGGTAATGAAAGGAATCAAAAATAGATATAAGGATTCTAGGAAAGCAAAGCTATCTTTAACCAACAACTCACCTTAGAATACCCCACCATTGAGGTCCATAACATGGTAAATGTTACCAAAAGAATCTCACCCTTTAGGTTCTTCAATTACCTCCCAAATTTAGATGGATTTTAAAAATAATGGTGGAAGACATAGATCTAGAGATTTAATGATATAAACAATTCAAATGTATTATGAAGCTTAAGGAAGTCAAAACAAATCTCAAGAGACTACATGAGGAAGTTGTAAAGAGTAAAGCTCTAAATATTGAATGCAATAACCAAATCTTTTACCAGGAATAGGAGGAACTTTCTTGAGATCCCACAAACCGCCTAAAAATAGAAGCTAAATGAAAAGCTCTAATATGTAATAATACTTGAAACAAGCAATTTGATAAAAGCAAGAATATCATTGCTATAAGATGGTGACAGATGCTGCTCTTACTTCTTCAATTCCATTCTTTGAAAAAAGAATTCAAACAAAATATGCTCCCTTAATAAACAAAACAGAGAAAGTATTATAAGGAATAAGGCTATAAAGGAAGAAATTCACAATTATTTCTATAATACTTTGGGAGCAATAGGGGCACAAACTTTATAAAATGAAATTATAAGACACTTTCTTGCAGAAGTGCTCATAAATAACTAGTTGAATGACTTGATATATCCAATCAATGAACTAGATGTTGAGATTATTATGCAAAGAGGCCCTAACTAGATAGGTTGAATGTTTTTTTTTAATAGAGAAGTATAGATATGGATAAAAGATCTTATAGTTAAAGTTGTCTTGGAATTTTTCAACTTTAGCAAATTCCTTAGAAAAGTCAATAAAACCAAAATTTTCCTAGTCCATAAAGTGCCAAATCTGAGCTCAATTAAGGACTTTATACTTAAAGCTTGCTACAATATTCTATATAAAATCATTTCCAAATCCCTTGCCTCAAGATTGAAACAGTTACTTAATTGATTCCTTAACAAAACTTAAGGTGCTTTCTTTTATAGCAAGAATATAGGGGACAACATCTTGATTGATTACTGAAGAACTTCTTAAAGCCTACCAAAGAACCTCATTTCCCAAAAATTGCATCATAAAAATAGATTTTCATAGGGCATTTAACTCCATAACTTGGCAATTCATCTTACATACTCTCTAAGCATTTGGGTTCCCTTCAAATTTTATAGCTTGATTGAACAATGCTTATTTACTTTTTCCTTTTTTGTCTTAGTTAATTAGGAGTAGACCAAGATAATCAAAGGACGGAAAGGAATAAGACAAGGGGATCCCTTATCCCCTAATCTCTTCTCCATTTTTATGTGCATCTTATTAAAGTCCACCAAACATAATATGCGTAAAGAGCCCTCCTTTAGATATAATAGTAAATGTGGTAAGATTGATCTCTTCAACTTATCAATTGTAGACAACCTTCTTATGTTTTAAAGAGCTAATTCTCAACCTCTTAAAGTCTTGAAGTACTCTATCAAACTATTGAGTAAATTGTTAAGCTTAATTATCAATTTAGACAAGATTTACTAATATCTTTAGTTATTGTTTTAATAAGATAAGAACTATCATACCTTACTGGGATGATGATAAAAGACCCCTCCTTTACATACCTTAAGGTCCCCATCTCTTGTAAGAAGCTATTATATAGTGATTTTCAAGCCTTATGCCTTATATGATATAATGAGGGAAAGGATGAGCTTTTAAAGAAATATAAGTATATTCTCTGTGGGAAGACTTCAACTCATCAAATCAATTGCAATACTATACATAGCACATGGTTTTAACAAAGCAGATCACTAAAGACATTGAGAAACTAATGAGAAACTTCCTCTAGTTAGGTGATGCACACATGCTAACTAAAGATAAGTTAAATGGTCCAAGATTGGTTTATTAAAAGAGGAGGGATGGCTTGGAGTATGGACCATCAAAACATCTAGTAAGGTACTTCTCTGGAACATTTTCACTAATAAGGAGAACTTATGAATCTAATGATCATATGCCTACTACTTGGAGAACAAGAACTTTTGGGAGGTACAATTAAAAGCTAGTGCTTTATGAACATTGCAACAAACCCTTAAACAAAGAAGTATACTTTATTGGGAGATCAAACATAAAATAGGGAGTAGGAATATAACTTAGCTATGGTTGATATTTGGAGCCTAAGGAGAATTTTATTTCTCATTCATAAAAGTTTTCACTTTAGACATATGGTAAAACCTCAAGCCAAGGTAAATGAGTTTGTGGAAAAGAATGACTAGTATATTTACTTCATTTGACAATAAAGGAATGAGTGGCTCATCAAAAATACTAGACTATATATTTCTACTTTCTATAAGTGAACACTCTTTTTGTTGGACCCCAAACTTTTCTTAAAATTTTGAAGTGTCAAGTGACATGAAAATGAGGAAATTAGAATGAATAAATAAAAAAAAAGAAAATTTTGAATGTGAATAGTTAGATGAGATTAAGATAGGCGAAAAATGCTTTTGTTATTGAGGTTTATGT
>JANIJH010000002.1:52447914-52458311 GCA_024520975.1 Erythroxylum areolatum
TAATGGGCCGAAACTTATTGGGCTTCAATGGGATTAGGTTTTCTCTATAAATAGAGAAACTTAGGTCTCATTAGAAGAAGGAAGAAGAAGGAGACGAAACCCTAGCCACCCTCCGAGAGAAAACTGTGCGGCATTCGGAAAGAAACAACCAATCCACATTAGAAAGGTATTTTCGTACATCCTGTGTATTTTCAGTTATACTTCATGTTGTGTTATGGTCTTTTCCGCAGCGTATTGTGAATACTTGGGCCATACGCGATCCAACAATATGTTACCAATTATGGTATCTTTTGTATAAGTCCTGAAAGAGGGACGTAGGAACTGGGACAAGACAACCGCAATGGCCAAAAGAGTCTAATTTTTGTTTTGTTCATATGTATTTTGAGATTGTTTTTGGACTTGTATCTGATGTCTATAACTCTTGAATTTTTATTTTCATGGTTTGTAATAACCTTAATTCAGGTTGCTTTCTGAAATTATGATATGCGGTGTATGTTTGTTGAGATTTTGGTAATGCACGTATAAAATGTTTTGTCTGTTTCGAAATGCTTCGTTTTCGGTGTGTGTGGCACTCATAATATCCTCCAAAGGGGTATATGTGGGTGTTACAGATTAGGTCTTGAGAGAGAGTAATCAATCCCTTAAAAAATCTAGGATTAACCTATGATTGGATTAATAATCATTATGGGAACAAAATAATAAAAGAATAAATCCTAAGCATTCATCCTTGTTCAAACTTAATTCAATTTGGTAACTAAATTTTTATTTGTTTATGTGCTTATTTTATTTAATTGTTTTAATTTCTGTCATTATTTCACTCGAATCATATTCTAATATTGTAGACAAAGTTAGGTTTAATTAAATTTTCTTATTTTCTCATAGGATCGATACCTTTCGATACTACATGGTATGATCCGCATACTTGTAGGTATTGAGAGTTTTATTTGATATAAAACTTTGTCAACAAATTTTTGGGGTCGTTGTTAAGGAATTAGTTTAGAACTTTTTGAATTCCTTTGCTCTAAGGAATTTTTTGTCATTTAATGTCCTTGTTACTACTTGAATGTAAGAATTACTCAGAGTTTGAGCTACATTAAAGAAACTCCAGTTGTTGACATCACACGACAAGAACAAGCAATCCAAAGAATGAGACGACAAGAGCAGATTGAAAGAACAATGGAGAAAGAATTTAATCAAAGAGACCAGTAACAAACCTTAATGGATTTCATGAACGCTACACATCAAGGCAGCACTTAAGCACTCATGTAATCGACATCACTTGAGATCAAGCCAACGTTGCTAAATATGTTGTAGACCAATGTGTAGTTTTATGGGTTAGTTAATGAGGATCCTAGTGCCCATTTAGTGAATTTTATTGAAATATGTGATACCTTCAAATATAATGGAATGTCAGAAGATGTTGATAAGATGAGGCTTTTTTCCTTCACACACTAAGGGTTAGAGCCAAAGTATGGTATCACTCCTTAAACCTAACAAACATCATGATATGAGAGTAGTTGGTGCAAGCATTTTTAGGCAAGTACTTCTCTCTGACGAAGAAAATGAAGTTAATAAAGGAGATTACAAATTTCCAACATAATGATGAGGATTCACTGTATGAAGCATAGTTACAAGGATTTGTAAAGGAAATGTCCTTACCATAACCTACCCAAAGAATTCCTATTGTAAACCTTTTACAATGGAGTTAATTTACCTATAAGTGGCACAATTGATGCAGCTTCTAGAGGATCTCTAATGAGGAAGACAATTGAGGAAGTAAAGGATTTGTCAGAAGAGATAGCGTATAATAGTTGCCTTTAGACGTCAAATCAAAATAGACAACAACTGACCTTTTGTAATAAAAAAAGGAGTCATTGTTATCGATTTAGTTATAGAAATGTAAGCTAAGATTGACAATTTAACAAGACAACTTAACAGCCTGAAGCCTTTTAATCTTCTCTTATTAAAGCAATTCAGCATAGATGTGAATTATGTTGACAGGATAACCATGATACTGTTGATTACTTCTTAATGTAAAACAATAATAAGGGGCAACTCAACTACATAGGAACAAAATTTGATCGAGGAGGAGGAAATAACCCCTAATCTAACACTTACAATCCTGGGTGGAGGAACCATCTAAATTTTTATTAATCAAACAATGCTGTAACCAAATGTAGAATCAAAGTCCACCTAGATTTCAACAAGATAATTCCAATGCCAATGACTCAAAATTGGACAAGATTATGGTTAGACTCATAAGTATGGAAGGTAAGTTTGAATAGGTAACTAAAAATCACGCCTCTTCCTTTCATAACTTGGGGGTTCAAATGGGCCAATTGGTGAATGTATTGTCTGCAAGAAGTATGGGAATCTCTCAAGAAATACTAAAGCAATCCTAAGGAACCGGCTTAAGCCAATCACACTTAGAAGTGGGATAGAACTTAAGCAACCAACAAAGAAACAAGCTACAAACCTCTTAATAGAGGACCAATAAATAAAAAAGAAGGATGAAGGGAATAATAAGTACCCTCCTTATGTTGTCGCTCCACTATATCCACCCAAGATTTCATTCCCTTAATGTTTACAAAAGAGCAAACTGGATGCATAATTTTGAAAGTTCATAGAGAAGTTAAAAACTTTGCAAATTAGTCTATCTTTTGTGGTGGCATTGGAGCATATGCCCATATGCGCAAAGTTCTTGAAAGACATATTATTAAAGAAGCGAACTTGGGAAGATGATCAAATTGTAGCACTAACTGGAAGTTATAGCTCCATAATCACCAGTCAAGTGCCTTCTATACTAAAGGATCCAGGAAATTTCATAATACCCTATGTGGTTAATGAATTGAAATTTGCAAAGTGCTTATGCTGCTTAGATGTAAGTAAAAATCTTATGTTTTTGTCGATATTTAGGAAATCGGGGCTCAACAAGGTGAAGCAAACTTTGATGTTAATTTGGTTGACAGATCAATCAATTAAGATACTGTTTAGAGTGGTATAAGATGTCCTAATGTAAGTGGAAAAGTTCATTATCCCTGTGGACTTTGTAGTTCTAGATTTCGAAGAGGACAGGAATTGTCCATTAATTCTTGGATGGCCTTTTACAAACATTAGAAGAGCATTAATAGACATTCATAAAGGTAAATTAACACTTCAGATTGGTAAGGATCAAGTAGACTTTAATAAAAATAAAGCCTTGAAAAATCAGAAAGAAAGTAGGTCTTGTATGAAGATAGATGTTATGGATGAATGCATTCTAGAGCAAGAAGAAAGTTGATTTAAAGAAATTAAATTTGAGGAAGCTGAGATGGAGGATGAAGTTGAGAAGGTGAATAAAGCTAAGTCCAAGGAAAAAACTTAAATAGAGGGGTCAGGGGCATAAATACATTAGGACATATTCATACGGACAAAAGCACCAACCCTTTACCTACACACCTTAGATATACCTTTCTAGGTGACGACTAAACTCTACCCGTCATCATTTCTGATTAAATTGATGGGGAACAAGAGAGTAAGGTGGTATTGATCATAAAGAAGTGGATGAAGGCCATAGGATGGCGGATATTTGACATTCAAGGTATAATCCCAAACATTGTTATGCACAGGATAAACTTTGAAGAAGGAAGCATAGTAGTGAGGGAACATCAATGAAGGTTAAACCCTCAAATGAAAGAAGTGGTTAAACTTTTAGATGTGGGTATTATATCCCTAATATCTAATAACAAATGGATTAGCTAGGTACAATGCGTACCGATAAGTGTGGAATGACCATAATGGAGAGTGTGGAGAGTTGATTTCCAAAGGAACCATCACAGGATATAGAGATTGCATTGACTATCACAAACTCAACAAAGTAATTAAAAGGATCACCTTCCCCTCCTATTTATGGATCAAATGATAGAAAGAGTGGTTGTTCATTCATTCTACTACTTTGTATAAGGTTACTCGGGATACAATCAGATTTTTTCTAACCAGAGGGGCCAAGAAAGGACCACATTTACATGTTCTTATAGATCATTTACATATAGATGGATGCCTTTTGGATTGTGCAACACTTAAGCTACATTTCAAAGGTGCATGATGTCTATCTTTAGGGATATGATCGAGGACATTATGGAGATGTTTATGGGTAATTTTTCAGTCTTTAGAGACTCTTTTGAGTAATGTATAACTAATTTGGATAGAATACTCCAAAGATGTAAAGAATCACATTTAATGCTGAATTAGGAGAAGTTTCACTTCATAGTGCACAGGGGAATCATTTTGGGACATAAAATAGCATGCCAAGGGATTGAAATGGACAGAGTAAAGACATAGGTCATATAGAAGCTTCTATCACCTATTTATGTTAAAGGCATGCGAGCATTCCTAGGTCATGCAAGAATTTACAACAACTTTATTAAGGACTTCTCACAAATTGCTAGAACTCTGATGAACTTATTAGTAAAGGAAGTGCCTTTTAATTTTAATGATAAATGTTTATTTGCGTTTAATCAATTAAGGAGGCACTAGTATTAGCAACAATCTTAACATCGCCATATTGGTCATTGCCATTTGAATTCATGTAGGATGCCAACGACCAACAAGAAGCTACATGAGGTATCCGACACAAGTAAGACATTACCTAGGCCCTAACTTAATTGCACCACTATTAAGAAGGACTTACTAGCAGTGGAGTATTCGTATGACAAGTTTTGGTCATGCCTCTTGGACTCTAAGATGATCATTTTTATTGATCATACTACACTTAAATATCTTTTCTCTAAGAATGATACAAAACAAAGGCTTATTCGATGATGCTATTACAAGAATTTGAAATCGAGATAAGTTATAAGAAGGGAGTATAAAAATGTGGTAGCGGATAACTTATCATGACTGGAAAGAGGGGAAATTAAGGGACCAATCTTATCATTTTAATATGATGTTTTAACCAAAATTTGTAGATTTTCTCATTCGAACATAATTGAAAAACATGATGATTTCCATGCCAAGTGATATTGGAAAATTTTAGTAGGTTTAGATAACTTTAATGTTCAAAATGCACAAAATAATGTCATTCTTACTCTTGAGCATTTGTGACTACATATGGTTATGTGCCAAACTAATTTTGATAAATCAAAAAGTAATAAATGTTCTGTTAAGGAACTATTCATTTTATGGTACATGGATAACAATATCAACATTTGCACAATCACCCACATTTTTCAATAGATAGCTACTACTCTTAAAAATAAAAGTAGTTATCTTGGTATAGGTTATATTGTCACTGCACTTGTTATGCACTATAGTATTAAGGTTGAAGGAATTTTTTTATTTTTTGAATTGTACACACTTAAGGTGAGCTAAAATCTTAGCGGTCGATCACATAAGCCTCTGAGATGTTAGCTTCAAGAAACCTTGTAAAACACAAGATAGGCTAGTTCATGCTCTGTACCACCACAACAGTCAAATGAAGGCTCAATAAAATGAAGAGATGGAGGATGATGAAGAGGAAGGCTAGGAGAAGGTTCTTAACATGGCTAACAACTACAAAATTTTAAAGAAGATGGCACAAGAATAATGACGACAACGGTGCGACATTAAGAAGATTTTGATTGACTTTTTCTAAGTCAGTAATATTTAATAACTGCAACTGCATGATGTAGCTGTAGCTAGTACAGGCAAGTACGAGTCGATCCCACAAAAACAGTGATTACTAGTAATTTCCTTTTCTTATTATCTATCCTATAGATTGATTTTGGATTTTAATAAAGAAAATAAAAACTAAAGAAAGTAAAATAAAATAGGTAATGATATTGAACAAATAACTAAGAATTCACTCAGAAAATTACCGATATTAATAATTAGTATCTAGGTTTCAAATCTCCCTAAAACCTTAACAAATTGATCTTCTTTACTTAATTGTTTTATTGATCTATTGGACCATGGAGATTTTTATGGTATGCTAATAGCTAACCTTGATTCTATTAACAACTAATCCTAAGGTTTTCAACCGATACTCAAGTTAAAGTTTATAGGATTACTTTACCGATTCATGAATCCCTCTATTAGGTTTGACCCTAATCTGAAAGAGTTATGTTATCCTATCTCTAAGGTTGCAATCAACTCTTTTCAATTAAGATAGATTTATTCATCAATAGGATTTCTTAATCTCTATGTATGAAATCAGATTATAATATAATATTCATGAGTTTATTAGAACATAAATAAAACACATAATCGATTCACAATATAATAATCAAACTAATTGTATCAATAAAAGAATCAATTCATATCAAATTATTAACATAGGGTTCATCTAACCTAAATACTAACAAAATGTTTACTTAGGCATTATCCAACACGAAATCAAACATACACTGAAAGAAAAATAAATTGAAAAAAATAGGTTCATAATTCTAAATCTCTCTTAATATCTTCTATCGAATATTCTTGTGGTGTAGATGTTTGATCTTGTATTCCGATGGATCTTTCAATGAACTCCTTATGTTTTTTGCTTCTTAGATCAAAATCACCCCTTGAGAATGATCTTCATATCTGGAATCACCTCCTGAAATCTCCCCCTCAATTGCCTATGAAAAGTGTCTTTTATATTGAATTCTAGGGTTTTGACTGATGCACGATTTGTTATAGGGCCATGCATAAGACTATACATAACCAAATTCTCTCAATATCACAAAACTACACAACCTCGGAGACGTGCACAAGCAGATGCACAGTCATGCATCCCATATATGCATTGAATCTTAGTTTTATATGTTTTCATCCAAATTCTTCTCATTTAAGTCTATGAAGGCAATTATACCTATATATACACTTGGAAGGCATTAAGTACCAAATATATGATAAAATTATAAAACATCAAGCAAAAATGCATCAAATATGAGGTATAAATATAATCAATAATGTATCTATAAAACATCGCCACACCTAAGCTTTTGCTTGTCCTCAAGCAAACCATAATAAAAATTATAAAACTATAACATTAATCCATCATCAATCTCAATCTGTCCATTCACACTGTACATCATTGTTTCACATTAAATCAAATTAACATACAATTAGAGACAAGTTATCCTAAAATTAGCTTCCTAAGTAATATTAATAGTAATCATATCAACAAAATAAAATAGGTAATCATATTGAACAGATAACTAATAATTCACTCAGAAAATTACCAATATTAATAATTAGTATCTAGGTTTCAAATCGCCCTAAAACCTTGACAGATTGATCTTTATTACTCAATTGTTTTATTGATCTATTGGACCGTGGAGATTCCTATAGTATGCTAATAGCTGACCTTGATTCTACTAACAACTAATCCTAAGGTTTTCAACCGAATTACTTAAGTTAAAGTTTATAAAATTGCTTTACGGATTTACGAATCCCTTTATTAGGTTTGACCCTAATCTGAAAAAGTTATGTCATCCTATCTTTAGGGTTACAATCAACTCCTTTCAATTACGGTAGATCTATTCATCAATAGGATTTCTCAGTCTCTATATATTAAATCAGATTATAATATGATATTCCCGAGTTTATTAGAATATAAATAAAACACATAATCAATTCATAATATAACAATCAAACCAATTGTATCAATAAAAGAATCAAATCATATCAAATTATTAACATAGGGTTCATTTAACCTAAATACTAACAAGATGTTTAGTTAGACATTATCGAACACGAAATCAAACATACACTGAAAGAAAAATGAATTGAAAATGGGTTCATAATTCTAAATCTCCCTGATTGTCTTCTATTGAATATTCTTGTGAAGTAGAGGTTTGATCTTGTATTTCGATGGATCTTTTAATGAATTCCTCATGTTTTTTTCTTTTTGGATCAAAATCACCCTTGAGAATGATCTCCATATTTGGAATCACCTCCTAAAGTCTCCCCCTCAATTGCCTATGAAAATTGTCTTTTATATTGAATTCTAAGGTTTTGACTGATGCATGATCTGTTGTAGGGCCATCTATAAGACTGTGTATAACCAAATTCTCTCAATATCACAAAATTGCATAGCCTAGGAGATGTGCACAAGCAGATGCACAATCGTGCATCTGCATCGAATCTTAGTTTTATGTGTTTTCATCCAAATTCTTCTTGTTTAAGTCTGTGAAGGCAATTATAACCTATATACACACTTAAAAGGCATTAAGTACCAAATATACGATAAAATTATAAAATATCAAGAAAAATGTATCAAATATGAGGTATAAATATAATCAATTATGTATCTATCAAACATCGCCACAAAAAAACTTTTGCTTATCCTCAAGCAAACTATAACATCCCATCACCGATGGGAAGGTTATTTTGATAATTGGGACGGGTTAGGATTTTATATTGCATATTATTGATTGAGCACGCAATTGGCCTCTAATTATAGAGGATTGAGTTATTTTGCACATGCATTTATAGGTACATGCATTCATGGCATTTTCCGGCATTTTATTGTGAATATGATGTGTTTTATGATTTCTGAGATGATTGGTTTTGAATAGTTGAATTGGAACTGTTTTAAAGTGATTGTCAGTCGATAGTGAGCCTTAGGAATTTTTTTTTGAAATTTGGGAGTAAATATCCGGACCGAAAATTTTCTGAGTTACAGACTGATTGACTTCATAGTACTGGCATAATTGTCCAATGGCAATGGAAAATTTAGATTCATAATTTTAGGAATAAAAGTGATGAGCTATTGGAATTTGGTGACAGTTTAGACTGGAAATGATTTTGTATAGAGGAAGAGATTAGAGCAAACCTTTAAAAAGCCTTAGGTTTTGAATTTGGTAGAAAAGCCTATCTCCTCCATTTTAGGGCATACCTTCTCTTCTCCTTTCGATGATTTTTGACCCTCACCTTTGAGATTTTTCTAGCTCCTTCTTTGTGGTTGAAGATCAACTAGAATCCTTGAAAAGATGAAGTTGTGTATGGCTTTGGGTGAGAATCGTGGGTGTTAGGGCTTGGAGAAGAATTTCGGGGATTTGAAGATTGAGAGCTTGATTGGTAAGTAAAATTGGTTTTAATGTGGTTTTATTGTTGTTGAAATGCATTTATTGTGTTTATGATGAAAGATTTGAGGTAGTTGAGAGGAGTTATTACTGGTTTTAGAGAGAGAAGTTGTGGAATCTAGTCGGAGAAGAAGGTCGGAAGCCCGCACATCGTGGCGTGCTTGCGCCACGTCGCGACGAATTAATGTTAATTCGCCACGGTGAGCATGTAGGAGGCCGCCGCGGCGAGCTCTAAACTTTTGATCCCTTCGACGTTGCGGCGAGTCTGAGTTTTTACGCCGCGACGAGCCTTTTCCATGCGTCGCGGCGAGCTACTTCCACACCGCGGCGAGAGTTCTTTAGTCGCGACGAGCTCCATTTTTTTGAAGTGAGGTATTTTAGTTTTTGGGGCATAACTAATGGTTTAAACCTCCAATTGAGGTGATTATTGATTCATTATAAACTAGAGATAGAGATCTACAATTGATGTGAAGAATGAGAGTTGAATTTGAATTAGTAGGATCACAATTATCAAAAGAAAGTTGAGTAAGGGTTCCTATTTCAACCTAAGGATAGTTTCTTGCAAATTTGGGGTATAATTGTGAGATTTCCGAATGTAAATTCAATGCTATTGGAGTCTTCAATAGGTGAATTTGATCTAGTTCTAAATGAAATTGGTTTTGAGGTTTCTTGAGATTAGTTTAGTGTATATGATTTGGCCAAAGGAACTGAATAGTAGAAATGGATCTTGTGGAGTTCCAGGTCAATTTATTGAAATTGAATGTGTCATTTTTGATGAAATAGGTGAAAAGCTAGATTTGGACAAAAGATAGTGGAATTGGGTTTTAGTGTCGAGAAAGTCACGAATATGCATCGTACATCTTTTCTTTAAAACATGTGCATTATTGAATCTTCTGATTGGGCATCTAGTAATGGGAAACTATTTGACTGTTATAGAGGCACCGTTGGATCGTCATTCTGCGGATATTGCTGGGACTTCCAGGCAGTAGCTCGAAAGTTACAGGTGAGTAACCTAGTTGGTTCCTCAATTTTTGATTGTTAAATGTTCTATAAACTGTCTGAAATTGTGAATTGTATGATCATATGAATGATTAAGATCGATATGTCTGCTTTTGACAAATCGGATTTGACTGCCATGTGATTTTGAAGAATTGCGATAAATGGGTGTTAGTGTCAATGTGACTGTGATTTATTGAGCATTTGGCATTTCATACACAACTGCATGAACAGATAATGATAGTTGTGACCTGAGTCGCCACTGTACTGAAAAGAGACTTGGGCTCGAAGGGAGTTAGTGCATACCCAGAGGGCTCTCCTACTCCCTAGACGCGTCTACTGAATACTGTTCACTGTTTTAGCGCTCGGTCACAA
>JANIJH010000002.1:52577816-52590088 GCA_024520975.1 Erythroxylum areolatum
CTATGTTAGTGTTTCAAAGAAAAAAAAAGTTATACCGATATGTGAGCGATTGACTGGTTTAGCATGCTACCTTCGCGAGCACGGACTTGGATATCACCATCGATGTCGGGTTCGGGTCTTGCGGAGGTGGGATGCTACAATTGGTGAGAAGCATTCACTATATGCTCTTTCCCTAGCAAAAAACTACATATAATCGTTTGTTTCTCATTTGTTACAAGTCTTCTCAGGCCAGATTCATAGAATCAGGCAGAAAGATCGCGGGTCAAGCTTAGTCTAGGTAAGAAATCTTGTGCTTTTTCCATTTAAGCATCGTTTATTTCCTGGCTTATTAGTTGTTCTCTTGCATTCCTTATGATCATTTGCATTAGAACTTCCGTTGAATGTTCTTTATGCCGGAATTTCCTCCGTTTTCTTTCTTTTCGTAATTTTTGAAAGGTTATGGCAAGAATCAACACCTTCCGCTTCCAAAGTGAGGTGTTAGCTTAAGTTTGAGTAATGATAGCAACTATCTCCATTAAGGAATTTGATAGTTCAATCCAACAAAAATATTCTTTGATTAAATTCCAAATTGAATGAGGAAAAGGACAAAGAAAGAACAGATGCTCCCTAGACTCCAAGTCTTCTTTGCATAGACAAGTCCCATCCAGATTTATCAAGTAGTGAAGTATATCCATTGTAGCAATTATGTTCTTAATGACTACCCAAAGGAAAAAAAACATGATGGGTCTTAGAAAGTTATTCTACATCACTCTAACCCAAGGCACATCTTGATCTGAACTATAAATCCATTTCCTATAGGCTTTACTAGAGAATCTCTCAATAGGAACTCCAAGCCAAAGGTAACTATACTGAGAATGAGGATCTAGAGCATTGGAAGGTTTATGTTGCTGAATTGCTTATGGAAACTGCAGCCACTCATTATGGTTGATGAACACAGTAACTTTTGCCTTATTATCCAAACTAGCAAATGTTAAGACAACTTTAAGGTTTTGGTATGGGGGGCTGACACCAGTTTAATTATCATGCCATAAAAAAGCATATTTTCCATCCTCTATTTTGCAACTAACTTCATTTACCACGTCATCCCTTTTCTTCAAAAGATGATTAAGAAACCCAGAGAAGGAAGATCTAGGGGAAGCAGACCATATACTATTTCCTTTTAAAAAATAATTGTGAAGTCATCTCATCCATAAAGAATCTTTATCTTGAATCACGCTCTAAAGTCTTTTAATCAAAAAAGTATTATTAGCTACCCTTATAGAGATGATACCCAACCCTCCTTTTTCCTTGGGTTTACACAAATCACCCCATTTAACTTTAGGAAAACTTAGATTTCCATTTGCCTTACCCCATAAAAATTCTCTCATCAATTTCTCCATGGATTTGATCAACTTCCTTGAAAAAGGAAAATGTGAACTCCAGTATAAATGAAGGGAGCATAAAATGGATTTAATTAATTGAACTTTACCTCCAAAGGAAAGAAATCTATTTGTCCATTTACTGATTCTCTTTTGAATTCTTTCAATGAGTGGTAGACATTCGCTGAAGGCTAATCTTCTAATAGTTATAGGAAGACTAAGATATTTCAAAGAAGGAATTGTCCTTTTCCTTCCTGTAATGGAGTAGATAGCATCCTACATAGAATTTGCAATAGTTGAAAGAGCAAAATGGCTTTTATTAAGGTTCACCTTGAGAACCGACATCCTAGAAAACCTATTAAAAGTGTCCATCAATAGCTTAACAGAGTCAGGATGAGCTCTTGAGAAGAGAATTAGGTCATCTGCAAAGCTAAGATGAGTAAGAGATATTCTTCTACATTTAGAATGGAACTTGAACTTAGGATTATGACAGATATTGAATTTCAACATTTGCGAGAGCACTTCTATACACAGAATAAAGAGATACGGAGATAAAGGGTCACCCTGTCTAATTCCTTTGTTCCCCTTAATAATGCCATAAAGGTTGACATTAATCAAAACACAATAGGCTGTAGTAGAGACACATGCCTTAATCTAATTGATAAAGATATCAGGAAAGTTGGAAGCCTTAAGAACCTGAAAGAGGAAAGGCTAGCTGATGGAATCAAAAGCTTTATTGAAATCAATCTTAATCGCACAATTTAGAGGAGAGTCCCTTCTAGTGTAACCCTTAAGAAGTTTTTGTGGAATAAGAATATTACACCCAAATGATCCACACAGAGTTTAAGATCTTCATTGTAATTCCTCAAGCTGTTGTTTCCGTCCGCTTCAGATTTATAGATGTTTGAGATAATCCAGGGACCTGAAATAGTAGTTTGGATGTTTCTTAAGGAGGACTATAGACTACTTCTTTGGAAACTTGTATTAAAGCCATATGCAAAAGCAAAATGTTAAGAAAATTGGTTGTCATTTGGAAAGACAAATAACAATGAATACCATAGGGAAATAAGATTCTTGCTAAGATTTGATCCTTTTCTTTTTATTTTCGATGTTAATGCCCTTATTTTTCTAGTTTTCTTCTTTTTGACCTTTTTAGTTCTAATCATTACATCCCTAAAAGAAAAGTCTTCCCTCCACTTCATTAAAATGTTTCTTTCACACAAAAAAAAACTCTAAATTTTATCTTATACTTACTCACACTCTTATTTTCTACTTTTATCATTTTTTTTCAAAATTTTCTCTTTCCTTCAACTAAAAATTAATTAAAATTAAAATTGTTGAGTTAAAATAAAAACTAATCTTAAACATCCTAATATGGTTCAATATTTTACAACTAAAATAAATTTTCTAATAATTTTATTTAAGGCTAATTATGATTAAATGAATGAAAAAGGACATGACTAAATGCAACCAAGTCTAATCCAATGGACATAAACCCAATAAATTTTAATTAGAAAAGAGTTCCACCAACTAAATGCAATCAAAGACCTTTCTTTTTAAATGGATTTATTTTAATCAAAATTTAATGCAAATTGAATTTGATAGCATGCAGTTGCATAAACATTAAAAATTAAATTAACCTATTCTAATTAATTATAAGTATAAATTAATTACATAACTAAAGGCAATTTATATTTATTGATCACAATTCTTGAAAATATAAGAATCAAATAGAAAATAGATATATATTTTAGTGACAATACCTATATATTAGGCATTCTTATCGGATCACTTAATAAATAATTTTGAATCTCTTGACTTTTAGAAGTTTTCAAAAACACAAATTTTAATTATTTAAATACAATTAAATAATCTCTTCCACAAGTTATGTGATGTTGTTGGTAGCCAAACTTTAAATACAAGACTATTTTGTTACTATATTTTTTTAAATAAGTCTTATTATAATTAAAATTGCATATTTGAACATATAAATAAAAGGGTTAATTACTATCAAAAAAATCCAAACTTTCATCAATTTTTCAATTATAGCTCAAATATTAAAAAATAGCAATAAAATGTCAAATTTTTTATTTTTTTAATTTTAGCCCGAAATTCAAAAAATAGTAATAAAATACTCAAACTTTCAATTTTTTTCAAATTTATACCAAAGTTAGTATTTTCGTTAAGTTTACTAACGTGACTCGTCACATGTTTCAGAAACTTTAACTATTAATATACATTAATCAAAATTAACACAACAAATAAAGATTAATGAAATTATGTTGATGTTTAAAAATGATATAAATCAGATTACGCAACCTCGACAACCTTACGTTTTGATATCAATGTTTCCCTTCGTTTTCAGTTTGTTCTCTTGATGCTCTCATTTTTCAATTTTCATATTACACAATCCCGACTCCCTTATACTAAGGGTCCCAGAAGAACAAACGAAAAGCGAAGACCTTAGTAGTACAATATGTTGCAATGCGAGAGTAATTTAAGGCGTCAAAGAATAAACAAAAAATAAATGACCGAGGATATTAAGAGAATAATAGATAATGTCGGGCTAGAATTAAAGAAAATTGAAAATTTAAGTATTTTATCGTCACCATTTAAAGTTTAAGCTAGAAATAAAAAAATAAAAAAATTAAATATTTTACTACTGATTTATAAAATTCGCGTTATAATTAAAATAATAATAAAAGTATTAAAAAAAACAATTTTAGCAATTAACCCTAGGTAAATCTCGAAAGCTGCTACATAATCTAAATCCTTGCCCGTTGGTGGCCAGCTTGGAGTTTTAAACAATGCACTATAAACCCGAGACAAAGGCCCGCTTTCTCTTTACTAATTATTATCGTTCTGCTCTGCGTCGCCCAGCAGCAAAGAAAGAATCTTTTTGACCTACCCCAAGAGCATTAGAATCATCCAACTCCCGCATTCCAATGGCGGATTCGACGAGTGAGAAACCGCTCAGATTAATGGCGGAGGCTTTTAAGGACCTGGCCGATACTGTAAACTCCGGTTCGGCGGAGGTCGAACTGGCGCCGTTTTCTCGCGCCTGCTCTCTGGTTTCCCCTCTTTTCGGTTGCTTGGGCATCGCCTTCAAGTTCGCCGAGATGGATTACGTCGCTAAAGTGCTAGTTTCGATTTTTTATTTTTTTGAAATTTTGTTTTGTTTTGTGATGTTTGGTTTAATCGGTTGATCTTATTGTGTGGTAACAGGTTCATGATATTGCAGAGGCATCGAAATCGATTGTGACATTACAAGCTATGCTGGAAAGGGATGTGCGAGATAACTCCGTGAAGAAAGCCGGTAGTCATTCTAGAAATCTTTTGAGGGTGAAACGGGGGTTGGATATGGTTAAACTGCTCTTTGAGCAAATTCTCGTTACAGAGTATGCACGCTATAAATTCTCACTCATAAATATCTTATATGAGAATCCGTTAAAAGTTAGTGAATTGGATTCATATCTGATCATCATCCTCGTTGGGTTGGTGAGAAAGGGTTGATATTTTGCTTATAAATCTTAGAGAAGTAGAAACATCGAGTCAGTAGAAAATAGTAGAACTTGGGTGCAAAATGGGAAAGTAACAGGAGTAAGTGCTTGATATTATACTTTAGGAGGCTTGGTCTATCCTCTAGCTAAGAGTTTGAGCTTGTTAAACACCCTACTGTTGTGGAAAAATGAGTTTTGGGAGGACGTGTGAGGATAAAAAAAAAAAAAAAGAGATGAAACGCACAATATTAGTTCTCTTTCCTTTCTTTAACAAACTGTATGAGTGGCTATGGAAAATTGGCTGCTTTTTGGGTTGTTATGAGTATATGTTCCCGTAATGGTTTTGTTTATGCAATAACAAAATTCATTGTTTCCCTCTTTGAAATCTCTCTCCCTGTCTCACTTCCACTCTCTCTTCTTTCTCTCTTAATCTCAAGATATGGGCTTTTTTAATCAGAACAATCGGTATCAAAGCATTTGAATCTTAGCTTATGGCTATTCAATGGTGGAAAGTACTAGAGATTCGAGTTACAAAAGTTGGAGCAAAGTGTTAAGGTCCTCCTCGAATAACAGAAACGCAATGGAAATTGCTTTTGTAAAATCAGTTGAAGATGATGTTCAATCAATTCATCCATGGGTTTAGAAATGAGAGCATTTTGGTGGCAACGGGAAAGGTGAAATAAGGTATTATAACTTGACCTCTTCTTGAAAATGATAGTTATACAATTATGATAAGACTTAACAAGATAGATTTCACAGTTTTAAAGGTGCAAGTGTCTGAAGGGATGGTACATAAAGTTGGGAATGGAGGCCATGCATCTTGAGGAAAGAACTCAAGAATGGTATTGGGAGTACTTGAAAAACAAAAATATGTTCGAAATTATAGGGTGGGAAGAGTTTATAGTTTCTCTAACTTAGAAGTTTTGATGAGGTAATATTTGAGGATCCTGTTGGTGATTTAGAAGTGTTAAAATAGGAAGGATTGTGCAAGATTATTATGCTAACTTCAATAGTTATTTGAATAGATACTCATTATCTAAGGCTTATTTGGTGCAATTCTTTTAAAAAGGGTCACCTGGAGTTGGAATTGACAAATGTATTTGTTTGATCCGCCAACTTTTCAATAGGAGTATGTGCTAGCCAAGAAGCAAGGGGCAATAGTAGCGGCAAATTTCAATTTCTCATTTGTTTAAAATGAGAACTAAATCACCACACAATGTAGGAAATTCTAAGAGTGGATCATCACTAATCGGATCTCATCTAGGGCCACTAATAGCCAAGCATAAGCACCATGATGGTATCACCAACTCCTAATAACCAAGGAAATAAGTCTAGGATGAGCTTTGTCAAAACTTTGAGGGCTTCAAGGATAGTTAGCAATAAGGAGTTTGATTAAAAGAGATCAAGGGGCTACACTTTTGGTGTGACGTCAATTTTACTCCAAGGCATAAGTGCAAGAAGAAACAAATCCTCTTGTATATGGTTGACGAAGAACAAGAATTAGTGCTTGAAAAAGAGGATTCAATAGTTGGGGAAAGTGGAGACAAGTAACTCCTAGTGTGCAACTACAATTCATGGTAGGATTGGATGCAAGAAGGGTCTTCAAGCAAATGAGAGGAACGAGGGTTCATTAGAAGAAATCTTGATTAATGATTACACGAATTTATAAATGTATCAATGATCAAAAAGAATAAATACGAAGCCAATGAAGTGGAACTTTTTAAGATTACAATTAGTAGGGGCATTAAATTGAAATGTCACTAATATTGTCTGAATTGCATGTGGAATATACAACGATTAGAGTTCACAATCGATGCTTTGGTAATTTCTTTAAGAGAATGTGACATGGTTCTTAAGTATAATTGCTAGTTATCTTATACAACATTTTGTGTAATTTCAAAACTAAAACCATGGCTTTATATTGGAACGGTTTGTTAGTCACATTGATAGGGAATCCTGGTAGGACTTGCGAGGTGATTTCAAGGAAGGATTTCCATAAAGTGTTGAAGAATTTTAATTGTGGGCTGCTAGGTATGTTGCAATTATCGTATCCTATTGACTATCAACTTTTGCAAGTGAATTTGGGAATTTGTCAACCTAGCACTTTTGACAAGATTATTTGGTCACTAGCAAAATTTGTAACCTTTTTTTAAGAACCCAATCAACTATCCCCTAGTAGAAAGCAAGATCATAGAATTCACTTAAAAGAGGGAATGTAGTCGCTATTTAGGACTACAAAGGACGTAATCGAGAATTCATTTCAAGGAATGATGAAACAAGGGTTCATTTAGCATAGTAGTGGTCCTTATGCTTCTTTTATGTTTTTGGTTAAAAATAAAGACAATTATTAGAGGATGTGCATAGATTATAAAGAATTGAACAACTAGAACATCAATGACAATTCTCCTAGTTGAAGAGTTTCTTGATAAGTTTCATGGTTCTAGTTGGTGCTCTAAGTTGGATTTGAGGTTAGGATACCTTATTATTAGAATGCACATTGAATGTATTCCAAAATAGTCTTCAAAACTTTTGAGGGCTGCTATGAATTTCTAGTCATGTGTTTTGGCTTATCCAATGTTCCTTCAACCTTTCAAAGTCTCATGAATGGGATTTTTAAAAGGTTTTTTAAGGAAGTTTATCATACTTTTCTTTGATGATATTCTGATATATAATGGTTCATTCCAATAACAATTGGAGCATCTTAGAAATGCAATGCAGTTATGTAAGGATCATCAGTTGGTTGGGAAGGGGAGTAAGTGTAATTTTGGAGCAAGACAAGCGGAGTATTTGGGTTTTGAAGTAAGATTGGAAATTGATGAGAAGGTTAAAACAATACAAAATGGCAAGTTCCTAGATCACTAAGAGAATTAAGGCAATTCTTAGGCTTATGGGTTACTATGGAAGATTGAACTTTATAGAGGGATTAATATGCCTCTAAACTCTAACTAAATTACTTTAAAAACAAGCATCAGCAAGATGGGAGTGGCGTGAACTGGAGCAACAAGGTTTTGATAAGTTGAATAGAGCCATTACAATCACACTAGTGTTAGCCTTGCCAGATTTCTCATAACTTTTTATAATTGAAGTTGATGTTGGGGGATATGGATTGGGGCAGTACTTCAGCTAAATCAACACCCTATAGCATTGTCAAGGAAAGCTCTAGAAACTAAACACTTGGGGTTATCCACTTGTAAGAAAAAGTTCCTAGCTGTTGTTAAAGCATGAAACATGGGCATCATTATTTGAACAGGAGATTGTTTGTAGTTCAAACAAATCACAAGTGTCTCAAATATTTGCTAGAGCAAAGGGTAAATCATTCCAGCAAACTTGGTTATTTAAATTGTTTGGGTATGATTTTGAGGTGCTATACAAGAGTGGAAAGGATACTATAGGGGTTGATATCTTTGTCCAGAATATTCAATGTTGAATTGCTAACGCTAATTGTATCTCAAGTACATACTATGGTACTAGATCAAATTAAGATCCTTCACTACAAGTCTTCATCAATAGTGTTGCATTTAGGTACTTACGAATGGAGGGATAAATTGCTTAGGTGGAAGGGAATGCTAGTTGTGGGCTTTGATTCTGCACTGAGAAATAAATTGATTTCTATGGGAGATGATGGAGTTCATGGGGGTTACATAGGAGTGCTGGCAACTATTAAAAGGTTACAGCATTGGTCATATTGGAAGGGTTTAGCTAGGGATGTCCATATTTATGCTGATGCCAAAGGAGTAGGCATGAGTCATCAGTATAACTTGGGATCATGTTATTGGAATGAAGCCCCAAGCCTGGTTGGACTTGGGCCGTTTCTCTTTCCTACTTATCCTTTTCTTAGGTGTTTTGAGTAAGTTCTTGGGGTTGGAATTTTTTATTAAGACAACTATGTTAAGAAGAATTTTAGTTTCCCATTATAAGAGATTATAGTTTATGGTCTTCATTATAATTGTACAACTAGCTATGTATTTGAGCTATGATGATAAGTTCTGATGTCAATTTCTGTGTTAAAACAGCAGTACATCATGGATGTGAGGTGGATGTCTGCCAATAACTATAGACATCAAGATGACATTTATTTTATTTAGGGAAACCAATTCATGCATGTAGTTTTAACAGCATCTTTTAAATATCATGGCTATTACTTCGTTGTCTTGATAGTGATGCAACTATTCCAAAGGCTGTTCCTTGATGTTCATTATTGCTGCAGTCTAACCAACCATTTGGATGGTTTATCGATTAGAGTTGAGAATTGAATATTATGTTAAGAAAATAACAAGGAAGAATAAAACTCCGGGAAGGTTTCTGATTTCTGTGTAACTATTTTGTTTTCTACGAAACTTAAAATGGGAGTTTGAATTGAAAGCTGGTTACACCATTAATGTTTTTGGTATTATTCTGTAACTGAAACTGAAGGATCGAGGCCACATTGTGTCCTCTTTCGGGGACTAATTTGTTCGAGCTCACTATAATTGTTGTTTGATGTGTAGGAAATTTAAATACGACTTTGCCATATACTCGCACAGAACATTTGTTGGCCCATTGTTCAGTAGACTTCTTTCTTTTTCCTGTTCATTGATGCTAATTAAACTTTCATATAATAACTTGATTTCCCAGTTTAAAGAAAGCAAGTTTAGCTGCAAAATTTGAGCAAATTGAATTTGATATTCCACTTCACGTGCTATTAACTATAGTTAGGCAGAGCTTTTTAAGATTCCCTTTTGATTCCACGTCAGGGGTGATTCTTTGAGAGACCCAGCTTCCAAGGCTTATGCCCAAGTATTTGCTCCTCACCATGGGTGGGCTATCAGAAAGGCTGTTGCTGCTGGGATGTATGTCATTCCAACAAAAGCACAGCTATTGAGGAAGCTCAATGAAGATGGTAAGCACTTGCAACCAATCTATTTTCTTGGCTCTAAATTAATTCCTCAAGTTTGTCTCTACATGTACAAGCGCTGTAATCTGTTTTCATATTTACTTATGACATGTACAGCTTAAGGTTTGTTGTGTTCAAACTAAAAGCTGTCTGCTATTACTGCCCTTAATTTCAGTTTGCACAGAAGTTCATGGGTAGGTATGTAATCTTTTGTATCTGTAGTTGATTTATTGCTTCGACATTGATGTTGATTGTGTCCCACTATATTTTGAAACATGCTTTGGATGTAAAGGAGATAATTCGTCTAAGCTGGAATTACAACCCAGCTTAGATCATTCATGCTCTACGTAGACTAAATCTTGTCTGAGCAAAGAAAATTTAGGCCATTTCTAGCTTGTGTGATTTTGTTGATTGACTATTTTCATTTTTTTCTCTTTTTTTTTTTTTTCATTGTTCCTGGTATCCAGAATCATCTGCAAGGATTCAAATGCAAAATTTCGCTACTGCATGCGCGCCAGTGATTCTGTACATTGACAAACTCTTCCTGACAAGAGAACTAGGCATAGATTGGTGAACAATTATGTTCTACATGTATCTTTTATTTTTCTTTTTTTTCCTTATCACTTTTTTTCTTTTTTGTCCTTCTTTATACGTGAGTCAAACAATCGTATTCTTGAAGTTACAAGCTAGTAAATGATGAGATATTATTATTATTGTATCTTAGTAAATGCGTCAATGCCTGCCAAAGTATGTATCACAAGAAACCACCACCAATGTGCTGGAATTTATCTTATTCTTCGACTTGACCTCTTGATCACTGCATCTTGATTTCTTCTTCAAACCAAAGCCTAGAGGCCTGGAGGACCTATGTTTATATAATTGTAGTAAAGAAAACATGGTTTTCAATTTAATTCTTCAGTTACACTTTCAAGTTAGGAAATCTTTTAGGACATATAATTAGTGACAGGGAACAGCTATGAACCAATATACCCTGGTTGTATTAAAGCAACAAAGGAAAATATTTTTTTATGTGGAGTAAAGTGTCAACAGCTCCATTAAGTGCACCAATTTCATTAAAAGTTTTAAAAAATGTTAACGTATACAATACACAAGACTCTCTGTTTTGCGGGAGTCTAGGAGGTCTGGAATGTGTTATAATGTTTTTTCTATGACTTCAATTATTGACAATAAGGTTACACCGTTTCATTAAAAGTTTCTGCACTTCAAAATTCTTCTCCAAGGATCTTAGCTGTGAAAAAGTTTAAAATCACTCTTTATCTCTACTACAATCTCATCCATTACTCCTACTAATAATGAATCTTCTACCAGTTGATGATTTCAAAACAACAGATAGGAGGCAATCAAATAGGAAGAAGAAGGGTTGTATCTCTATTACATATTAATGAATATTATTGCCTAGATTTTAGAGAGGAATTCATTTTTCTTCTAAAATTACATCTATTAATTCTTTCTTAGATCTTTTAGAAATTGAGTTAAAAGAGTGTTGTAGGAAGAAATTGAAATTCTTACAGTTATTTGGAAACTATTACTAACCCCCTTCAATGGCAAAATTATTGTGCTTTATGGTACAAATAAAAAACTTAGTACTTCCTTAATTATTGATCAAATGATATATTTTTCTTTGAGGTTGACATAGGAAGTGATTGACTTGCAAGTTACTTTTGTGTAAGCTTATAATCTTGGCTTTCTAAGAGCTCCACTTGGGAACAAATTAATGGAACTAGGTGTTGTTATAATGATTCCTTGGATTATTTTGAGAAATTTTAATAGCATGATTCATCCACATGAAGTTGAGGGCCTATCTAGCCTAAGAAATCACACAGAAGATTTCAGAGACTATTTTGCTAACATTCAAGTGACTAATATGAGAATGGAGGACAACTTTTGTACTTGGACAAGTAAGCAAAAAAGGGAGTTGATTCCTCAAAAATAAAAAAGACTTCCAATAATGGTAAGTGGTTAAGTTCTTTTTCATAGAGCAAAGCGTGTTTCAACAACTCACTCTTCTCTCTAATTATGATACAAACTCTCTTTCTCAAAATTCTAAAGAAATCGCATTTTAGATTCAATAATTACTTAGTAAAGAAGGCTTTCAAGAGTCAGTGCAAAAAGGCCTTAGATTGATGGGTCAATGGAATAAGGCCTACATTTGCATGAGGAAACTTAGCAAAGTGAAGGAGGAACTAAAGTCTCTACACACTTCAAAGTTGGTAATATTCAATTGAAAATAAAGGAAACCTTGGAGATATTGAACATAAATCAATCATAAATCTACCACTCTCATACTGATTCACAACTTCAGTATGAACAAAAAGTTGCATTACAAGACTATGCTCAAGCTAAAGGAAAGGGATAGAAACAAGAATTTCTTTCACAAGTTAATATTTCAAGGAGAATATTAGTAGGATAGCTTCTTTATTAGATATTGCTGACTCTATTGTTGAGCAAACTGGAGTCAAGCTAGAGTCAAGATAGACCAAGTTTTGTTATAATTTAGAAAAAGGAATTGGAATATATATA
>JANIJH010000002.1:52590168-52601008 GCA_024520975.1 Erythroxylum areolatum
TAATTATATTGGAATAACAGGATGAAAAAATAATACCATTCTATATCATGACACAAAGTTCCATTTTGTATTAGAACGTGGGTAAAGAAATGAACACATTGATGTCTTATTTTTATGTTTGTGATGATCAATATTTCATAAGTTATTATAGAGATGAGTTTGAAATAGAAAGGTCATTAAAAATGGTGTAGGAAAAAGTGCAAAAAATTTTGATAGATAAATGGATGTTTCATATTTTGTTTTCAATGTATATTAATGTGGATCTCTTTAAGTGTTTTTGAGATAAACTAAAATGAGTCTAGAGCTAAAGAAATAAATTAATGTGGTGTCTTGAAATAGGAAGAATTAAGGTGATAGTTAGAAGTAAAATAAATGTTAGATTAGAATTGAGCATGTGCAGAAAGTTGGTGATGAATGTATAAATATGTAGATGTTTTGTTTTTGGTGTTATGATCAAAGATAGAATATAATTTGTTTGTGATTGAAATTGAGTTGAAATGGAAGTAGGAATGAAGAGGAAATAATGAGGAAATAAGCTAGAAATGATAGACTAAGCATAAGAGATGAACTAGGATGAAAATGATGATGAAGTGTGTTGGAATATGTTAGATGGAGTGTTTTCACTGAATAAGCATATGTAATTTAGCCATATCTTGATTTGTACATATCCAAATGGGATGATTTTAATTTTATATTAAACTAGAGACAGATGGCTATAATTTTCATGAAGGAATTGAATTTGAATTCTATCTCTAAGGGTTTTAAAATTTAGCTTGAAGTTGAGTACAGAGTATTGTCACTGTGTGAGAATAGTCTGTACTATTTTAGGTATAACTTGTAGAATATTGAACCAAACTACATGAAATTGATGTCGTTAGAAATTTAAGACATATAGAAACCTTTGTTTAGAAGAATGTATTACCTATATACCACATTTTCTTTGTCAAAAGGGATCACCAAGTAGTTGCACGATTGTGTACAAGCATGATCGTGATAGAGAGGGATCATCAGGAAGTTGCACGATGGTGCACAAGCACGATCGTGACAGAGAGGGATCATTAGGAAGTTGCACGATCGTGTACAAGTACGATCGTGCACTACTGTTTTCCCACCTTACCTTGGTGTTTTTGGATTTAATTGAGGTTTGAAATGAACCTAGATGTTTGTTAAAGTAAGTGGTTAAGTGATTGATAAGTTTAGGATGTTGATTGACATTAGAATTAAAGAATGGATTGACTTGATATAAGTGTATCTCAATTTGGAAGTTATGAATTGTTAGTGATGTAAAAGTGTTCTTATGAATAATATAAATTAGGTATGAATGAATGAATGATAATTAGGAAATTGTATGGATGTATAATTCTAGAAAAGGATTGGTGAATGAATGAGTGATGAACTGAGGATAATCAAGTTTCACAAGATATGATATATGGATGATCATAAGATGTGAATTAAGGAAATATACTCGAGGTTGTCATTGAGCAATCATTACACATATCACATATACATATGTATATGATTGAATATTTATGAAAATGTGCAAATTAGTAATGTGTAAATGTGTATGTATTGTATGATATAGAAGAGCAATTAGAGCGATAACATCCAGACATTGCCAGGACGTCAAGACAATAGCTATCTGGAGCATACTGTAAGTAACCTAGATGATCTCATATTAATTTATTAGTTTGTTTAAATCCTGAATTGAATTATTATGTGATGTGAATGTGTTGATTCCGGACATTGAATGTTTAAAGCGTTTGATGCATGAATAATATATTGGGAGTGCTCATTGTATATGAATTTGATAGAATATGTGATACTCAACTTAATTATTGAATGCCGAACTAAGGTCTGATGGTAAATGTGAATACAAGCACAAGTGAATGATTGAATACATATGATGCATTTCACTACTTGAATGCATGATAACATGAAGGTAGTTGTAAGGTAGTTGTGACCAGAGTTGCCAGTGAAAAAGAACTTAAAACTCACAATATGGTAAGAGCCTCTGGCTCACTATGTATAATGAGCACTATAATAGATAAGGGATATTTATTAATGAGCCTAGTATCTACAATGGATACAGGATAGTGAAAAAGGCACTCAGTCACAACAAACTAATAAATGAAAGTGAGTCTCATGAACATTGCACATACAATTTAAGATGCATTATATGAATGATTGAATTGAATTGTATGAACTGTTATAAATGTAAAAAGTGAATAACTGAACAAAGTTTTATGTGGTGCTATTTTGATAATTGGTGAAAGATGTGCATTATATGATGACATGAATCATTTGTGAACTTGAAACATAAGTTGTATGCGTTATGTGTTATGAGTGAGCCATCGATGATGGGTAGCTCACTGAGTTCGCAAAACTCATTAAAATTGCAACATTGACTTTTCAAGTGCGAAAGAGCGAACTTAGCTTCTAAAACAATTTAGAAGAGATCTAGTACTGCTTTTGGATAGAAGAAATGACTCAAAGGTCAGTCAATAGAGACTGAAGGATTTAGATAGCATTTTATATAGTTTCTCAGTCATTTAGCATGCAGCATATTTTGTAATAAAGTTGTAGACTCTGATAGTTCTTTAATATTGTATATAAGGATAAAGTATGTAATGCTACAATTTACATTCGGTTTTATGAAATGAAAATGAGGAATTGGGTTTTTAAATATTGTGATATTTATGTTTTGAATGATGATACCACGAGAAGTGAATATGACTGCTCTAGGGCACTGCTTCCACCGGGTATATGCTTGAATGTCTAAAGGGCGTACGGGCACAGATGTCTGATGGGAGTGGGGTCTTACATGTTACTTCATGTCTTATTAACTAACAGCATGAAAGATTGAGATATAAAGTTAGCAATACTGAATTTTCATGTAATAGAAGGCCTACTTCTTCAACTAGTTGTTCTTCAATTAAAATTGTTTATAAAGTTCATTTGTATTTTTTTAATGATTTGATTCCTATCCCAAGGAAAGACTTGTTGACTTTTGACGTTAAGGAAAAATTTAAGGCTTTTCATGTATTAATGAAAAATTCAAAGCTCAAATTGAGAAGGCTAATACAAAATATAAAAAGAAAGCTAATAAACATCGCAAATAATCTTAGTTTAAACCAAGTGATTTAGTATGGTTGCACTTGTGCAAAGAACGCTTTCCTTCAAAAAGAAAGAATAAGTTATTGCTAGGGGCTGATGGACGTTTCAAAATACTTAAGAAGTATGGAGATAGTGCATGTAAGTTTGACCTTTGAAAGCAATATGGAGGAGTTAGCACAACATTCAATATGGGTAATTATTCTCCTTAAATCGAAAATGAAAATTTGAGGGCTAATTCTTTTGAAGAAGGGGAGAGTGATGCATAGCATTAAATATTTTAGGTTTCCCTAAGGTGCAAGGACATTTTATATGTAACAATATCATTTAGGGTGGAAACAAACTTAAAATAAATGAAGAATGAGTTATGTAAGTTTGAAGTAATTAATGATGAAGTATCACATCATCAGCACCATGGGTATAATAATCCAAGTTTAGCTTGATTTATTGTCATCATATTCCTTGGGAATATTGTGTTTACTTTATGTTCAAGTAGTCTTCTTAATTTTTCTTAGAGAATAGGATAAAATTAAGTTAGAATCAAATTGGAAAACTTTTTCTAGCTATCTAAATATTTCATATTTGGGGAGTCTTTTTAGAGTTATTTTAGAATTAATGTTTCTGTATTTGAGAAGAAGGATTTTTTTAAAGTTTCATTAGGAGAATCTTTTAGGGACTTTTTAGGTTGGTTTATAATCGATATACGGTATGCATTAGGGCTGCATCCATTAGAATTCGTGATTAAGTATACAAATAATGCGCAAGCTTTCTCTTTTTAATTCTGTGTGAGTTTGTTTTTATTTTTGTGAAACTAGTTCTTGATATTTTATGTTGTGTTAGTAGGTTTGAGTTTAAGATATTCAAGTTCATATTTTTTTAATTCCAATTTTTTTATTAATTCATAAAACAATAAAAAAAATTGTCTTTGTTTTTGGTTTAGTTATGCATTAGGTTGGAGAAATTTTGTATGTGGCATATATAAGAAATACATAGTAATGAAATGAAACTACAAAAAAAGCAATTAAAATAGAGTTAAGAGATGAGAGAGCTAATAGAATTTCTCTAAATATATATTTTAATATAAAAACTCATTAACAAACTCATTCACCGAGTGTTGATGGTAAAGGAGTCATGGACCATTTAACAGTACAACCACCCTATTAGCCAAAATCTTATTATATGTATGTATATATATATATATATATATATATACACACACACACACACACAAATATATGACACTCACAAATTTTAGTAAGGTTAAGTTTAAGATTTTCTATGGTTTGAATGTCCATAATTGGATTTGCTACATTGAACATTGATTGTACACCACCTAATGTGAAGCTGAGAATAACAACAATTCACTTGGAAGGAGTAGCAACAAAATGGTATCAATTATTCATGTGATGCAGGTTCACAATAGAGAAACCAACATGGGGAGAAATATTATAGCTATGACTCAACATTTTGGAAAAGATGCCTTTGATGATTTAGTGGGAGAATTTAAAAAGTTAACACAGAAGATTACAATCAAGGAATATTATGCTCTCTTCGAGAAGTACTCTAAAAAATTACACATACTTGAATCCTACTTGAATAGGTTTATTTTAAAAAAGTTTGAAACCTAACATTGTGTTGCTAATGGAACTTTTGAATCTCAAAATCTTTCACAGTGCCTAGGTGTTAAAAAAAAAAAAAGAAACCATTGCTTTTGTATGTTACTCTACCAATATAGTGTGAGGCTCTAAATCACTAACTTCAACAAATTCTCTTATGTTACCTCTGTTTGAATCATTAATCAAATATGATATTTCAAGATTTCTGCCCCTATGATACATACTAAAAATCTAGATTTGAAGCTAATTAAAAAATAACAAAGAAAACGTAGTAGCAAAAATTTTGAGGAAAAGAGAGCCAATTTTATAATGTGATGATAAGTTCTTATAGGGGCAAAAATGTAAAAAGAAATTTTTGTGGTTAAAGATGAGGAAGATGAGATGTGTCAACAAATAAATCAAGCTAGCCTTACATGGAAGAAGATAGGTACATGCACTTCATTAAATGATAGCCAAAAGCAAGTGGAAGAGTCATCAAGATCTTCAATTAATGAAGCCGAAATCATCATAATTTGAAGCAAGTTATAGCAGAAAATGTTGAACCAAGTTGAAAGGAGATAACTTCTTCCTTAAACTATCATATGATTGGACCAAAATTTTGGTCCAATAGAATAGTTGCTTATATAAGTAAAACTCTAAATATTTATTGTTTTTGTTGCCTATAAAAGAGTGTAATCAATGAAGTTGTATTGTGTATTGGGATTCAATTAAAAATTCTCATCCTTTCTCTCCCTCTCCCTCGTGGTGTGTCTGTGAGTGTTGTGTCATTTTGATATCAAATTGGTATCAAATCTAGTTAAATCCAGCTTCAGTTTTTTAAGCTACTTCTAAGAAAAAAATAGAGAAAGGTTCTTATACTTATGAGAGAGTGATTCATTTAAAAGTGAGATGTCAAATAGTTATACTATTATGTGGCTAGGTCCCAAATTAGATAGTAAAATTAATTACAATTATTGGAAGATTTTAATGTCTACCTATCTCAAGGCTTACAATATTTAAAGTCTTGTTGGTACAAGCTTACAAGGAAGAGCTGATGAAAATGCTTAAAAAAGGACCTGTTGGTGTTATCCCAAATCCACCAAGGAGTAGATTATTCAGTTTTTGACAAAATTGTTAATGTTAAAACTGCTAAAGAAGCGTGAAATACCTAGGAGCTAGCTTACAAAGGTATAGATAAGACTCAAAAATCCAAATTGCAATCCATGCATAGAGAATATGAGAGATATGAAACATCTAAATGAGAAACTATTGAACAATATTTTTCTCGTGTTACTAATCTTGTCAACAAGATGAGGCTACATGGAGAGGATATTTCAAATAGTAAGGTGGTGGAAAAAAATTATATGCACCATGCCTATTAAATTTGACCATGTTATGACTACAATACTAGAGTTACATGATATAGAGACTATGATTGTAGCATAGTTGTAGGGAAGCATTGAAAGTCTTGTCAGTAAAATATTAGAGAAAACAGAAAAGACAACAAAAGAAGTCTTAAAAGACTAGGTAAATTTCAATAATGTTGCAGAATCTAATCAAAGTGCAAATGGTAGAGGTCGTGGGTTTAATAATGGAGGAAGAGGAGATTTCAGAGGTAGAGGTAGAGGAAGAGGTCATGGCAATAATTTTAACCTAGGGAGAGAAAATAATTTCAGAACATTCACTCAGGGAAGAGAAGGAAATAATTTTGGGTCTACCAGTCGAGGAAGAGGCCGAGGTAATCAATATAAAGAAATATATAATTTTAATTGCTTTAATTAGGTATGGACACAAAGTTATAGACTGTAGATCCAGGTTTTAGAATAACTACCAAGCTAATGTTGCAGAAAACCAGTACCAACATTTTGGTAAGAATTCTAATAATGTAGAAAGCTTATTTCTAGCAAGCAACTCTTTTGTGGAAGATGAAAATATCTAGTATTTAGATTCTGGTTATAGTAATCATATGTGTGGGAATAATGGGTTATTTTCTTCTTTAGATGAAAATGTTCAGTCAATAATTAAATTTGGAAATAATTCAAATATTCCTATATTGGGAAAAGGTTTAATGTCTATTAAGCTGAATGATGGTTCTAAAAGTGTTATCTCTAATGTTTTCTGTGATCCTGGTCTTCATCATAATTTACTAAGCATGGGTAAATTATCAGAGAAAGGTTATAAAATGCAGATTCATCATGATTTATATACCTTGATAGACAAGAGTGGAAGGTTTATTGCAAAGTTAAAGATGTCTTTTAACCATTTGTTCCCACTAAAAATTCATCATGAAAATTTTGCTTTCTTGAATTTTGTGATACCTGATACAAATTGCCTGTGACATATATGTTTTAGACATTTTCATTTTTCTGGATTAAATTATCTATCAAGAAAAGAGAGTGTGTCTGGCTTACGTGTTGTGAATATTCCTAACCATATAATGTGAGACATGTGAGATGGGAAAAAAAACATAAGGATGTATTTCCAATTGGAAAATTTTATAGATCAAAGAAACCGTTGGAAATTATTTATTATGTGTATTGTTGAAGTTCCATCCAATGGAGGTAATATGTATTTTATTACTTTTATTGAGGATTTTAGTAAAAAGACCTTAGTGTATTTTCAAAAGCATAAATCAGAAGCTTGTGATGTGTTTAAATCATTTAAAGCATTTGTGGAAAAGCAAAGTGGTTGCAGAATTAAAGTATTAAGAATAGATAGAGGTCAAGAGTATCTTGCATGTACAGAAGTCTTTGAGCAGTATGGAATTTATCATCAATTGACCACTAGATAGACGCCTCAACAAAATAAAGTAATAAAAAGGAAGAACAAAACTATTATGGACATGGTAAGATGTAAGTTAAGATCTAAACAATTGCCTAAAGAATTTTGGGTAGAAGTTGTTGCTTGTGTAGTTTATATTTTAAACAAATGTCCAACAAAAGGCCTTAATGACAAAACACCTGAGGAAGCTTACCAAATCAGCTGAGGAAGAAGTTACATGAGAAATGTATTTTTGTTGGACCCCAAAATTTTCTTTTCTTTTATTTATTTTTCTTAAAATTTAGTCATTAATTTAACAAGCATAAATAGCAATTAGAATTTAAATAGAAGTGTTAGAATTAAGTTAAGGTATGGTATGATATTTAATATACTAAAGGAGCAAGGGGACATTATGTTAAATGAAATAGGGCAGAATTAGAGGGGCAAGCAAAAGTTGTCTTGAATAAGAAAGAAAAGAAGAAAATCGTGAGAAGAGAAAAAGAAGAGAGAAAAACATGCGAAAGAAGAGAAAAGAAGAGGGAATCGTGGAGAAGAAAGAAAGAATAGGAGAAAGAAGAAGAAGGAAGAAGATTTGGCTAAACTTAAGGTAAGCATCATCTTTCTTCTTGTTTAGGTAGAAAAAAAAAGTAGGGAAATGAGTTTGTATAGGAAGAAAGAAGAGAAACCAATTTGATTTTTCATGGATTTTTGGAAGGGTTTAGTTCATGAAGCTTAGGAAATGTATGAGTTTAAGTATTCTAGAATTAATTTTAGTGAACGTGCTTTGCGAGTTCTCACTCCATTGGTAGGAATCAGTGCCCCATAGTCAGGTCATACTGTCGGTATTGTCATGGAGAAACTTTCAGGAAGTTTTTAGGAAGAAGTACCTTTTGAGAGTCTATGTCTAAGAGAAGGCCAGAGAATTCTTAAATCTCACACAGAGGAACAGGAGTGTAAGTGAATATAGCTGAAGTTCACCCAACTTTCACGGTATGCGGCCAATATTGTTACGAATGAGAAGGATAAGTGCTGTAAGTTTAAAGGAGGACTTCATTTGGGGATCAAGGAGAAAGTATTGATCCACAACTTTTGTGACTACCAGCTGTTGGTAGATGCTGCAATCTAAGCTAAGAAACTGGAGAACATAAACTATAAAGTGAATAAGAAGAGGATGAACCGGGATTAGTCTTCTAAGAAGGGAATGAGTGCCCTAATGCCTGAAAGGAGTATAAGGAGTTTCCACATATAGAGTGAAGTGGGAAGTAGTGGCTCTGCTAAGAACAAGAAAGCAAAGACAGCTTCAATGCAAGCCTCAACTGTAGGAGGCAATAGAACGATGGAGATGAGTAGGTACATTAACCCCCCAATGTGAACATTGTGGGAAGTTTTACAAAGGAGAGTGCTTCAAGTTACTTAGAGTATGTTTTCAATACGGAAAGAAGGGACACATAGTCAGGGAATGTCCCTAAGCACCAAAGCAAGATAGGTCACAGTTGTAAGCCCCAGAGAAAGCTGAAACAGTAGGAACCAGACCAACCACTGAGGTGAGAAGTTCTAGAGTGATAAGGAAGGTTATTCCTTCAGAAAGGCCAAGGGGTCAGTCATAGGCAAGGGTGTTCGCCATGACCAGAGATGAAGTTGCAGCCACATTTGAAGTTGTTGTGGGTATGGCTCAGTTATTTAATTTAGAAGTATATTTACTAATTGATTCCAGTTCCACACATTCTTTTATTTCTGCAAGCATGACATTACATGGTGTTAATTTAGGGCATTAGATAGTCCATTGATTGTTAGTACTCCTTTAGGGAGGAAGGTGATAATAAGTCAAGCGTATAGAGATTGTGAACTCTTTATTAATGATGCTAGACTGATAGTGGACTTACTGCCTTTAGATCTAAAGGGCTTAGATGTTATACTTAGAATGGATACCATGAAGAAATATCATGCAATATTAGATTGTAGCCTCAAAGAAGTAGAATTTGATATTGGCAAGGGTGAGAAGGTGACTTTTAGGGGAGACCGAAGAACACCATCACCAATTATTTCAGCTTTGCTAGCTAATAGGATAATGAGAAAAAGGTGTGAAGCCTTTTTGGCACATGTTGTAGACATCAATATGAATGAAGGGAGGTTAGAATATTTTCCAATTATGAAAGAATTTTCAGACGTGTTTTCAGAAGATTTACTTAGTTTGCCATCAACGAGAAAAATCGAGTTTACCATCGATCTAATTCTAGGTACTGCACCCATTTCTGTACCACCATATAGAATGACTCCAGCTAAACTGAAGGAGCTTAAGGAACAGTTGGAAGAACTATTAGAGAAGGGGTATATAAGGCCAAGTTCATCGCCATAAGGAGCACCAGTTCTGTTTGTTAAAAAGAAGAATGGAACATGGTACATATGCATTGACTATCAGAGACTCAACAAGGTGAGCATTATGAACAAGTATCTTCTGCCACGAATCGATGATCTGTTTGACCAGCTGTAGGGAGCAAAGGTCCAAAATTGATCTTAGGTCAGGCTATCATTAGCTCAAAATCAGGAAATCTGATGTAAACAAGACAGTCTTTACGACACGTTATGGGCATTATGAGTTTCTAATCATGCCATTTGGATTGACCAATGCTCCGGCTGTGATTATGGATCTTATAAATAAGGTCTTAGGTAGTATCTAGATCAATTTGTCATAGTATTTATAGATGACATTCTGGTTTATTCCAAGAGAAAAAGAGAATATGAGGAACATCGCAGGATAGTGTTACAAACACTAAGGGAGAAGGAACTTTATGTCAAATTCAGTAAGTGTGAATTTTGGCTTCATAAGGTGATATTCCTTGGACATTTTGGCTTCATAAGGTGATATTCCTTAGACACGTAATTTTGAAGGATGGGGTACATGTTGATCCGAGGAAAGTTGAAGTAGTGGTGAAATGGCTTGCACCAAAGATAGTGACAGAAGTGAGAAGTTTTCTGGGCCTAGCAGGATACTATAGAAGGTTTGTTAAAGGATTCTCTATGATAGCTGCTCCAATGACCAAGTTATTAAGGAAAAATCAGTTTATCTGGAGTGATGAATGTCGGAAGAGCTTTGAGGAGCTTAAGCATAGATTGACAACTGCACTAATTTTTACTTTACCTATAGGAGATGAGGATTATACAGTCTATAGTGATGCTTTAAGAAAGGATTTGGGTTGTATGTTGATGCAAGAAGACAAGGTAATAGCTTATAATGTCTCGCGGCAACTAAAGCTGTAACATCCCATCCCCGAGGGGAAGGGTAAATTGGTAAATTGGGACAGGCTAGTGGTTTGCATTGCATATTGTGATATGAGCATTCTTTTGACCTCTAATTTTAGAGGAATGAGTCATTT
>JANIJH010000002.1:52601108-52627409 GCA_024520975.1 Erythroxylum areolatum
CTGTATCAGGGCATTCAGGCCCAACGTATTCAGAGCTGCAAGCTCAACGCAATGTGCCCGTCACTGGGAATCAGGGCATATCACGCCCAACGTAATTCACAGGGCTTCAAGCCCAACGAAATGTTAGAGCCACTGGCTCACCGTTAATGAGCTCAGGCGCACGGTCACAACAACGTAATAAAATGGAAAGTGTCACATGTGCATTGCATATACAGATGGTTAAATGTGAACTGTGTGAAAGGCGAAATGCCTTATATTTGTGAAATGAAAATGCATGTAATACTTCCCAATATGTTATTGTGTGATTATCTGTGTACTGTTTGGATATACATGAGTTGAGTGAACCATCGATGATAGTTTCTCACCAAGTTCGCAAACTCATCCAACATTGCCACTATTTTTCAGAGAATTGAAGAGTACCCCGTTAGACAAACGGGAGTATGATTATTACAAGCAAGTCAGAGTTTGAGGTCAGGATCAGTTCACATCTGCATTTGTGTCATTCTGAATTATGTGTAAATTTGTATTTCCGCAAGATTAGTACTGTTATTGCCGAGGGCCCCAATTGACTAATGTTGTATTGTAATTTGATTACTGAAATAGTGTTTTGATTGAAAATATTTTCGTATCGTGAGCCCAAACTGTTTACTGATTTACGCGCACTTGACTGTTTTTCTAAAAGAAAAATGCATTACCGAGTATTTGAACTGTTTTGACTGCTCTAGCATACCACCCTCGTGAGGCACGAGTTCGGATATCACCCTCGATGTCGAGTTCTGGTCTTGTGGGCGTGGGATGCTACAAAAGCCTTATGAATTGAATTACTCGACCCATGATCTAGAATTAGCAGTAATAATTTTTTCCTTAAAAGTTTAGAGACATTATTTGTATGGAGCTCAGATGAGGATTTTTACAGATTATAAAAGTCTCAAGTACTTATTGAGCCAGAAAGAGTTGAATTTGAGACAGAGAAGGTGGTTAGAGTTACTTAAGGGTTATGACTTGCTGATTGAACACCATCCAGGAAAGGCAAATGTAGTGGCTGATGCCTTAAGAAGGAAATCTTCCATAGCCTATGTCCAGATAATTTATTTGTCATTATTGAAAGAGGTGGCTAAGCTTAGAATAAGCTTGAAACAAGAGGAATCCTAGTGCATTATTGCTAATTTCAGAGTGAGACCAATACTCAGGGAGAAAGTTAAGGAGTTCCAAGCACAAGATACAGATTTGAACAAGCTCTGAGAAGAAATTAAGAATGGCAAGAAATCTGAAGTGGTAGTGAGGGATGATGGACTTATAGTTGTAGGAAACAGACTTTGTATTCCAAATGTCAAGGAAGTAAAGGATGAGATACTCGACGAGACACACAATGCGCCTTATGCCATGCACCCAGGGTGCACTAGGATGTATAGAGATTTAAAAGAACATTTCTGGTGGAAAGGCATGAAAAAGGATGTAGCAGAATATGCAAGCAAGTGTCTAGTGTGTCAGCGAGTCAAGACTGAATACTAGGTACCTTTAGGCAAGTTAAGGCCATTTTCTATTTCTGAGTGGAAGTGGCAAAGGATAACCATGGATTTTCTGATGGGTTTGCTCAAAACTAGTAGGAAACATGATGCTATACGGGTTATTATTGATTATTTGACAAAGTCAGCCCATTTTTTAGCAATTAAACATGCTGATTCTTTGCATGTACTAGCAAAGAAGTATATTGGTGAGATAGTGAGACTACATGGGATTCCAAACTCTATAGTTTCTGACAGAGATCAGATCCTCGGTTCACTTCGAGATTTTGGGAAAGTATGCAAGAAGCTTTAAAGACCAAATTAAATTTTAGCATTGCTTTTCATTCCCAAATAGATGGTCAATTTGAGAGAACCATTTGAACCCTTGAAGGAATTGTCAGGGCATGTGTGATGAATTTCAAAGGTGCTTAGGACGATCATTTGCCATTGGTCGAATTTGCTTATAATAATTCGTACCACTCGAGCATTCAAATGGCTCTTTATGAAGCACTGTATGGTAGAAGATGTAGAACTCTTATATGCTGGGATGAAGAAGGAAAAAGGAAATTAATAGGACCGAAGTTACTTCAGATGACAATCGATAAGGTCAATCTAGTTAAGCAAAGGCTTAAAGCAACTCAAAATAGAATAAAAAGTTATACTAATGCACACCGAAAGGAAATGGAGTATGAAGTTGGTGAGAAAGTCTTTCCCAAGACATAGGTTTGGCAAGAAGGGCAAGTTGAGCCCAAGATACGTGGATCCCTATGAAATTGTTGAGAGGATTGGACTGTTAGCCTATAGGTTGGCGCTACCACTACAATTGTCACAGATACATGATGTCTTTCATGTGTCCATGTTGAGGAGGTATAGATCATATCCCTCTCACATCATTTAGACCACTGAGGTTCAATTGAGAGATGATCTGAATTATGAGAAAATTCTAGTGGATATTTTGGACACTAAGGAAAAGATCATCAGGAACAAGACAGTTCAACTAGTTAAAGTCCTGTCGAAAAATCATTCCATGGAAGAGGCCAAATGGGAGCTCTTGAGACCATGAAGGAGAATTATTTACACCTCTTCAATGACTCAGGTAAGAATTTCGAGGACGAAATTTTTTTAAGAGGGGAAAATTGTTAGACCCCAAATTTTTATTTTGTTTTATTTATTTATTTATTTATTTTCTTAGAATTTAGTCATTAATTTAGCAAGCATAAGTAGCAATTAGAATTTGAATAGAAGTGTTAGAATTAAAAAAGGGTATGGTATATTTAATAGACTGAAGAAGCAAGGGGACATTATGTTAAATGAAGAAGGGCAAAATTGGAAAGGCAGACAAAAGTTGTCTTGAATAAGAAAGAAAAGAAGAAAATCTTGAGAAGAGAGAAAGAAGAGAGAAAAACATGGGAAAGAAGAGAAAAGAAGTGGGAATCATGGAGAAGAAAGAAAGAAGAGGAGAAAGAAGAAGAAGGAAGAAGATTTGGCTAAACTTAAGGTAAGCTTCATCTTTCTTCTTGTTTGGGTAGAAAAAAAAGTAGGGAAATGAGTTTGTGTAGGAAGAAAGAAGAGAAACCCATTTGATTTTTTAAGATTTTTGGAAAGGTTTAGTTCATGAAGTTTAGGAAATGCATGGATTTAAGTATTCTAGAATTAATTTTAGTAAATGTGCTTTGTGAGTTCTCAAATTGGTATTCCTATTGAATGGGATTTTCTTTGTCAATGTTAAAGGGAATCAAGTAAAGCAAGAAGAGCAAGAAGAGAGGCACCTTTAAGCAAGTTTTCTATCCATCTTATATCAAATTCTATCAAATCCATTTCTATTAATAAGATAAAACTATCAATAATATAAAAAGATAAAAATATTTTTGTCGTTATAGAATATAGCAGCCTATGATAAAAAAAACATTCAATAATATTTGCGAATTTTTTGAATACGATCAAATTTGTTAAAAAAATAGGATTCTAAAAAAAGTCATTAAAAATAAAAAACAAAAATTGTAGATGATAAACTCCCAAATAGAAATTTCTTCACAGAGGAAATTGTTAGTTTAATTTTTCATAATCTTTTTTTATATAAGAATTCAAGGTAGGTTACATGTTTATAGTAGAGTTAATGAGGCATGAATGTTTTCCAAATCAATAGAGTTAAATAATTTCAACCACTTTATAAATGTTGTATTTATTGCTTCTTGAATAATTTGAAAAATTGCTATATGTTTGGTATTTGAAATATGTCATGATTATGAAAATCATGTTTCCAAAATGTGCCTTTTTGGGCAATATATTTACAAGTCGTGAAATACATGTTGTGTGGGCTTATGGTGGTCTATTTTATTCTGTTAAGTGCACGTTGACTATGTTAAAGGCTTCTCCCGCTTGCTTGCTAGTGGCATGAAGCTTTATTATGGACTCCCTTAAGTTTATGAACTACGCAAAACCATTATGTGAGTTTGTGATAGTCTACTCTATTATCATTGGAGATTCGCAAGAACTCCCTTATGGACCTACTCAAACTATTCTGATTGCTTATGTATTTATGATTTGCTGACGAGTTTGATGAATACATGCTTATGTGATTATAAATTGTTTGACAAGTTGAGAATTTTAGAAATACATGTTTTATGGATTCAATGAATGTTTTAATGGTTTAGCTTGTTTCTCCATTATAAACCTGTTACTCACGAGCATTAAGCTCATCCCTTTTCCGTCTCCATCTCCAGGTAATGAGCAAGGGATCGAGTGATTGAGAGTAAAAGTATCACTCCAAATCTGCATATTTTGTATTTTAAGTTAGTTTTTGCAAAACACAAGGCTTTAGCTACATTTCAAGTATTAATCGTTTATGTAAATTTTGTATTTTTGGATTATGATGTATTGTGGCTTGAAATGCCTATTAAAGATTTGTAAAACTCTTCTTTTGATGTTAATGAAATGTATTTGCGTTTGCTCATGATTTTCCAACGATATAGAGTGTGAAATTTTGGATATCGGAGTTGAAAGAATATTTTTGTTTAGTAATGAGATTAAGAGTGGAAGAAGTTCTCTTTTGTTCATAATAACCTTCTTATATGTGTATAGTTGGGGTTGTGAAATTGTGTTTGTATTTAGCATTGTTTGATGTTGGGGCTCTGGGTTGAGGTTTCAGAGATTTCGCCGCAGTGAAGTCACAAGTTGGCCACAGTGAACCTTTCCTGAGAGCCACTCTCGCTAAATTTTGGAACTTCGCCGTCGAGAAGGAACGTCTTTCGCTGCGGCGTATTTTTCCTGAGAGGTGATGGGAATAATTTGGAACTTTGTCGCGGTGAAGGAATGACTTTTTTCGTGGCATATTTCACCCGAAGGGTGAGTTGCTCGACCTTGGGACTTCGCCGCTACGAAGCTAGAGGTTGGCCATGGCAAATATTTCTCGAAGGGGTCATTGCAAATGATTAATTTCGCGGCGGCGAAACGTTGGAGCATTTGTAAGGACCGCGACGTACCTGCCCAATGCCCAACAATTTTATAGACCATAATGCAAATTCAAAGGCCTATCAATTATACAATCCAAATACAAAAAAGATTATTATTATCCATGATGTAACTTTTAATGAGAATGGAATATGAGATTGGTCTTAAACTTCCCCAAAAAGGTCAGTGGTAATTTCAGAAAGTTATAAAGAAGAAAATACTTAGGCAGATTCCGTATCTCAACTAGATACATCTATTAGACCCCAAAGATGCAGTTAGTTACTAGCTAGATAGGAAGATTATGTGATAGGTACTGATAATGATCTATCTAATGAAGAGATTATCAATTTTGCTTTATTTGAAGATTGTGAACCAGTTAATTATGAGGAGGCATCAAATGACTTGAAATGGAGGAAAGCCATGGATAAAGAAATATATGTAATTGAAATGAATGACACATGAGAATTAACAAAATTGCTCGCTGATAAAGAGCCTATAGGAGTAAAATGGGTGTACAAGACAAAGTATAAGCCTAATGGTGAGATTGACCGGTTTAAAGTTAGATTGGTTGCAAAAGGATATAACCAAAAACCAAGTATTGATTACTTTAAAGTATTTGCTCCTATTGCAAGATTGGATACTATTCGTATTATTATTTATCTCTTAACTCAAAATAACTAAAAAATTTATCAAATGGATGTAAAATATGCCTTTTTAAATGGAATTTTGGAAGAGAAAGCATATGTGGAGCAACCTATAGGGTATGAAATTAGAGAAAAAGAAGATAAAGTTTACAGGTTGAAGAAAACAATGTATGGATTGAAGTAGGCACCATGGTACAAAAGAATGGATTCATACTTTATGAAGCATGATTTTGAAATATGTCCTTTTGAGCATACTTTATATGTTAAATTTGTTGAGCTTGGTGATATTTTAATTGTGCGTCTTTATGTTGATGATTTAATTTTTACTGGAAACAACTCAAAGATGATTGAAGAATTTAGGGAGGTTATGATAAAATCATTTGACATGACAGACTTAGCTCTAATGTTTTATTTTCTTGGAATAGAGGTAATTTAATAGGATGATGAAATTTTTATTTCCCAAAGGAAGTATGTGAATGATATTTTAAAGAAATTTAAGAGGGAGAATTCAAAACTAGTTCCCACCCCAGTTGAAGAGAAATTGAAACAACTAAAAGAAGACAAATGGAGACTTATAAATTCAACTTACTACAAGAGTTTAATTGGAAGTATGAGGTATTTAACTACAACTAGAGTAGATGTAGTTTTTGGAATTAGATTACTTAGCAGATTCATGGAGGGGCCTCGCACTTGTCATTTACAAGGGGCAAAGAGGATTTTTCGGTATATCAAAGGTAAGGTATGTTTTTTTTATATCCTGGCACTGGTATAACATCATGATCTTCAAAAAAACAATTCGTTGTTTCATTATCTAAAGCTGAAGTAGAATACATTGTAGCAATTAGTTGTGTTACATAGACAATATAGTTAAAAAGAATGCTTGAAGTACTACATAAAAAATAAAATGCTGCAATAGAATTATTATGTGATAATAAATTCGCTATATCACTGTGCAAAAATTTAGTATTTCATTAGCAATTCAAGAGCATAGATATTTGGTTTTACAAAATTCGAGATCTTGTAAATGAGAAGAAAGTAGTAATTAATTATTGTCAAACTAAAGAACAATTGTAGATACTTTTATTAAACCACTAAAGTTTGAGTTGTTTCAGAAATTGAAGAAATTATTAAAAATGATAAATCTATACCGGCTTAATTTAAGGGAGACAATGTTAATAAATAGATCACGTTAGCCTTACTTGGAAGAAGATAGATAATTGCACTTCATTAAGAGACAGCCAAAAGCAAATGGAAGAGATCTGTTCCCGAAATTAAATGATACCCATCAACTTTATTGCAAGAAATGATTAAGATGATTGGCACAAGATTAGCATTGACGCAGAAGAGCCATCCACTAGCATTTATAAGTTTGTTCCTAACTTGAGAAGAAGCGTGTTTAAACTTTCCTAACCTTAAAGTGTAGGTGATATGCTAAAAGACTCTTTTGGTTTAAGTGAAGTCATAAGTTTGAATCGTTTTCATATATATAATCGTTTAAAATTTGAGATCAGAGCTTTATCTCCCTTAAAGGACCTACCTGATTCGAGCGGAGATTAGTCTAAAAATAGATGGCTTAAAAATATCTTTTTATAATTGAGATCCTCCTAAAACACCTTGTTAGCAACTAAAAAAAAGTTTAAACAATCGGTGAACATCAAATGGATAGCTAGCTTAGTCTTTGGCATTTGAATTGTCACTCAGGAGACAAGTCGCGTTCAGTTTCCGCCAATTTCATTTTCACAGATATTTTGTCAAGTCTCGAAATCAAAACGTAAGACACGAACAGAAGTATCTTTCTTATCTACAACAACGTACACCTTTTTTTTTGTTTGAAAAATTAGTACAATGACTTATACTTCCTAGTTCAGCTCTCTCTCTTGTTTTCTTGCTTTACAAAAAGTGTATAATGTGCTTGCTTTTTGGGTGTTTATGATAAAAATAAAACCCTATGGAGAAAGCTTCAAGTTCAAGTACTGTCCAGACCCCAGAGGCCTCACTTTCAGTTCCTGTTTCACTTCTTTGCTTTGCCAGATCTCCTCCTTCATTTGTCTAAACAGTGCTGCCTGCGTGTTGACACTCATAAACTTGCCCATTTTCCCCTGGTTCTTCTTTTTCACTGAAATTTGGTTAGACTGCCGACAAAAGAGTTTGGATTTTTCTGCATTTTGAGATAGTTCCAAGTGACCGTCCATTGTTTTCAAAGTACGTGTCGGTGTAGCGAGAGATTCTTGAACTGGGTTTTTTGACTTTGTAAGTAATGCTTTTCCTTCCCTCGTTTTCTTCCGGAATTATGAGTCTTTTGACGTTTCTTGTAAAGTGCTGTTGCTACATTCTATATTTGTTTCAGTGGTTAGAGAAGTGGGTACAATGATAGTGATTATTTTATTGTGGGAATTTAATTGTGTTCCGAATGAAAAGTGACTCCGTAACTGAAGCAAATTATTGAGTTGCTAGATGCATTGCTTGATAATTTGAGTAAGTTAATAATTTTAATGCTGAATGATCATGTTTTCTTTTTCTTGTTCTTGGCATTTTTCTCAACAACCTTCATGATAGATCTCTTTCTTCATTGCTAGCGCAAAAGAAAGGAAAAGGCAAAGGAATCTTTTGTTTATTGGATGTTCTATTCGTTTGCTGTTCTACACCTAGACCTGAAGATATTTTTTGCTGGGGGTTTATAATATCATTTTTTGATACTTGAAGGTGCTGTAAATTGGTTTTTGCATGACCCAACTGTTTTCTTTAGAGTTCTTTCCTTCTTTGTTTGCTTTCAATTTTCTACTTTTACATAGGAACAAAAGGGTGCATTGGCGAAAGCATATGTATAATTGTTAATTATGATGTTACGCTGGTGGTTGCATCAGGCTACTTGTGCTAGTAGTTGTGCTTGATTTACTAGAACAAGTGGTTAAGTTAAAATGGAGGACTCGGCATCTTCACGTTGTGAGCGCTTAAAGCAGATGTCCCAAACTTCAGATCACCAGCCCCCTGTCACTTCTAAGGAGCATACAAAAAGGGTTCCTAAAACCATAAAACCTACTATTTCAGCAACATCAAATCTTTTAGCACCAACTGGTTCTATCAAAAAGAGAATCGAACCCAAAAGCAGTCCGGATTCTGGTTTAAAAATGACAAAACCATCACTGGCTGTTTCATCCCAGAATACTAGTTCAGTTCTAGTTACTAGAAGGAACAGCACTGGAGGATTGCCAGAGAAGAAGTCAATTTCTGCAACAAAACAGCAACACGGTTTGGCTAATGTTTCAGACAAAGAGACTACAGCTTTTTCTCATCCAGTGAGGAAGTCCTTTCCAGAGCTTAGGAGGAGTTCCTTGCCTTCTGTTGCTACAAAATCCAGAACCCAAACAAGTAGTTCTGAGACTCGAAAGTCAGTTCCTATGTCACCCTCTGACAAGAGCTTGAGGACATCAACTTTGCCTGGCGCAAGTAAATCAGATACTGTCAGGAAACCTTTGGTTAAGCCATCATTGTCTATCTCTTCTTCAAAGAGGACCACTTCTACTTCGTTGGAGACTACTGGGAGTAGTATGAGCAAAAAAACAGTTTCAAAAATTTCTTCGCCATCAGTTAGATCACCCTCAATTTCTAGTGGATCAAGAACTGGGTCTTTGTCAACATCTCTGGATAGAAACTCTAGCTTTTTTGGACGGAAGAAAGCGGGCACTCCTGAAAGTCGGGATTCTCGATTCGTTGTCCTCCCACAAGTGGATATCAAAGCTGGCGATGATGTGGTAAGCACAACTTTGCTGTTGCACATTGATTGTACTAGTTGCATCATCAGTGACCCTTAAATTTGGATATCATTCATGTCTGAGAACATACTGTTTTGCCATAAAGGATTCCAAGGCTGAAGGTTGTAAAGCAGCTTTGTGATTTGAGTTCATGCAACAGTTTGGTTTTATAAATATATTCGTATAATCTAAGCATAATTATGATTTGATTGGAAAATCATCTTAAATAAATTGAAAGCATTATGGATACAAGGATTGGCAAATAAAGTTCAGTTGGACAGATTTTTGTAGTCTGAGATTATGCAAGCATAATTATGATTTTTGTTGGCAAATAATCTTAAATAAAGTGAAAGCACTATGAATGCAAGGATAAAGCCAATATTTGGAACTTCATTTGGACAGATTTTTGGAGTTCAATATTCGAAAACTTGTAGGTTTAAAAATTCTATCACGAAAATTGGTGTTTCATGTGACATGTGCCATTCATGTAGTTGGTAAATTTTTTTTATTAATGGTAGAATATTTTGGAATTAAATTCCTCTTCGCATGGCATGGATGGGTGGGACTAAAGAGAAGTTACTACTCCTTGTTGTCTAGTGTAAATTTTGGGCCAAAGAAAAAGGTGATTTGTTGTGGCAGATGTTACTTAGATGTGCTGTAGACAGATTGATCTGGGCTTGGGAGCATATTCGACATTACTTATGCTCTATATGTTTTACCATTTCTTTCCTTAATCCAATTGGATGTTCTCTTGCTGTACCAGAGATTGGATCTTAGGGGCCATAGGGTGCGAAGTCTGAATGGTAGTGGGTTGAACTTGTCGTCAAGTTTAGAGGTAAAATCTCAGTATATTATGTGCAAGTGCTGTGCTAACAATATAATGATATTTCTGGCAGTAGTTGTTTCACTGACAAACCTATATGACAGTTTGTTTATCTCAGAGATAATCTCTTATCTACGCTGGAAGGAATTGAGATACTAGCACGAGTGAAGGTTTGCTATTTGATGATTCAATTGTTTTCTTTATAACTGTGGATTTGTATGATCTTCCGAACCTAAACACCGGAAGAATGAAATTGTTTCTTCTTTTATGCTTCTAAAATTATTTATTGGACACTTGTGCTTTGTTTATATTGTTGCAGATTAATCTTAAGGTTTTAAAACTACTGTGCATGCTCATTGAGCATGTCTACTCTGTTAAAGAATAAATGTTTTTGCTTATTGGAGCTGTAATATTGATTGGTATAACTGTTCTCTGGCAGGTCCTTGACTTGAGCTTCAATGAGTTTAAAGGGCCTGGGTTTGAACCTCTTCAGAATTGCAAGGCCCTGCAGGTTCTCTTTTATTCTTTTGTTTTCTCTCTGATTTCATTACAAGATATAGACCGTCCCTTGCAGGCCTCCTTATATGAAATTTATGTGTATATCACTTGTAGCAATTATATCTGGCTGGAAACCAAATAACATCACTCGAAAGTCTTCCTCAGCTTCCTAACCTGGAGGTTAGTGCTCATTTGGATGATTTTGCTAATCAGCTCTGTTGTTTTGTGATTTAACATGGAATAGTAAGCATCTGATGAATGCAATAATTTCTATTCTCTGCTTTCTTGTGCAGTTTCTTTCTGTTGCTCAAAATAAGTTGAAGTCTCTTGCAATGGCAAGTCAACCTCGTCTTCAGGTTTGTTTGGTGTTCAGTAGCAAGCTACTTGATATTGCTTTATCAGGTCAAAGTTAAGTCAATATCTTTTTGTTTCCATATAGGTATTGGCTGCAAGCAAAAACAAGATAACAACTCTAAAAGGCTTCCCACATCTACCAGTCCTTGAGGTTAGCTTTATGTTATTTATTTTTTGACAAAAAACTCGAAAGCCATATTTATTGAAGATGTCAATAGTGGTTCATTTTTCTGCTAATCTAGTTAGGATCACTTTCTATGCTACTATTTATACGTTAGATTGATATTGTTCACGTTGACTTGGTACTAGTGTGAGATACATAAAATTGTTATGATTTTCTTAGTTTGGCTATGTGAATAGAATGGATGCTGCATAATGCTGTGATATAAACAATAACTGGATCATATGAATGGTCTTGATCCAGGCTTGACCACTAATAATACTGTCACCTAGAATTGGTCCATATCTTGCCTGATAACAATGGAGTTTTAGGTGTATTCATAAGATGATGGTGTATAGGATAGGGACTTTGACGATCTAGTATAGCCTTGAAAGTTTTGGAAAGGGAAAGATGTTTTTTTACTAATCATTCATCCAAAATTGTTGATCTCAAAGTCTAAATACTATAGGTTTGACATGCAATTGATTTGCCTTCTGGTGCCTTTGTAGTTGGAGGAAAATATGTAATGGGTCTATTACGTAGTAAAGCAGTAGTAAAAGCACATCATGCTCTTTATTATATTAGCTTGTTACAAATGTATATTTGAAACTATTATTCTTTGCTGCAGCATTTGCGTGTTGAGGAGAATCCAGTTTTGAAGATGCCCCATTTAGAAGCAGCTTCCATATTGCTTGTTGGTCCTACATTGAAAAAGTTCAACGATCGAGGTTGTTTTCAAGTGTTTCTCTTATTTTCTTTTAATTCTTTTTGGAATATTTTCAGGGTACAGTTTGCTTCTTTTGTGTGAGTTTTTCTGTTATTTGTTTTGTATTTTTTCTTTTCCTTGTCTCCTTGGTTAACATTTGGTGCCCACTTAAGTGGGTTTTTTGTATCCTTCAGGGTGGCTTTTGTTTTCCATTTTCTTCCTCTCTAATATGGTTCATCTCAATAGATCTTTCAAGAGAGGAGCTTGCAATTGCTGAACACTATCCAGCTTGCACAGCGCTGTGTCTTAGAGACGGTTGGGACTTTTGTCATCCTGATAAAGCAGCAGGTTCTGTTTTGCAATTTTTTTTCCCTATTTACTTGTGACCATAAAACTGAAACTACATAGCATTTTGACCAAGTTTGTGGGTGGGACGACTAAACATAGTCTATAAGAGCTTTTTGCAAGTAAATTGCTTGATCTTGTCATATGCAATTTTATTTAATCTAATTGCAGGAGATCCTAGTTCTGATGTATGCTGTAGCTATGATGTTTCTCGATTCATTAGAGGATAAAAATGGAGGTGGGCTAGATTTACTTGATGCATTGTGATGAGCAATAATTAATAAAATAGCCGGTATAAATGATCTCACAGCTAAAATTCCACCAAAAAACAAATTAATATCACTTTTGACCGCACTCTGAGATTTGGTATGAGAATAAATTTCTTAGGCAAATGTAGAAAATTGCAACATGTGATTCTTTGCTTAGTCTCTAAGAGGGTTTTGATGGTTATTGTCAAATTATGACAATAATTTGAATTGAATGTTTCTTTATGATGTAACATAAAAAGACTGAAATCAATTACAAAAATTTATCGTATAAGTTTGTTGATAAATGAAAATTGCCCTTTCCTGAAATAAACTTATTATTCTCAATCCTTGTCTTCTATAGTTCAACAAAATAACGATGCCGATGAAACAATATGGAATATTATGTATAGGTTCAAGTCCTAGGAATATGAAGGTTTATGACATTAAGATTCTTATGATTTAAAACTAGACACCATTACGTTCAAATGTGTGTAATGCATCAGTACTTCATAATGGATACTTTTTGTTTTGCTTCTTTTTGGGTTGAATGGTTTCTTGACATGATATGAAGAGTTTTGTATGATAAAGGATCAAGTTCAAGTTACGTTGCTCTCAGTTCTTGTAGATTTGTGTTGCATTATGTTTCTCTATATTTTATCTGAGGGGGTGTGTTATGATAGCATAAATCCATTCTCGGGCCTTACCCATCAGCTTAAGCTTTTATGTTGCAGGGTTCCTTGACAACTTGCATTGCTAATAATTTTCCTTGGCTAAAGCTTTTAACTCTGAATTTGACTTATTGAACAGAGTCCACTATTCTTTTTCTTTTTGATCAATGGAAAGAACATTACCCACCCGGCTATGTGCTAAAGGATGCAGCTGTTGATCAACCTTTCGAAGAAGACGCTTGTCGTTGCCACTTCAGCTTTGATCAAGACTGTGGTTTCAGTGCCGATCCACCTTTAGTCTTACGGTATCAATGGTTTATAGGGGAAAGGACACTTTCAGACTTTGTTAAAATTTCCAATGCAATAGCCGAGGTAATTAGTTCATGCTCAGATATCTATATTGGCTGACATTTTGAATCGGAGCTTAATACCCTTATCATCATATCTTGGGCTAACACCATCATGTATGATCAGGTGTACTGGCCAAAGCATGAAGACGTCGGTAAAATTTTAAAAGTGGTTTGTACTCCTACTCTAGGAGAAACAGAATATCCGGCAGTTTTTGCGATAACTTCACCAGTTCAGCGAGGTAAGTTTACTATTATATTTGAAGTTCATGAATTGCGAAGCCTAATGTTTTTGTATAGAGATGATTGTATTAATAATCCACATTAAAATGGCATGGTAAATTCTGCCAAACGGCAAACTCTTAAAATGTGAACAAATTGCTACAGGAACACAGCATATTCTCATAATATGGCCTCCTTCATGAATGTAGCTTAAGCTAATAAGTTGATTTCATTTTTGTTTCACATATTGTGTCTTTATATCTCATTGTCCACATTGCGAAGGAAGTGGAATTCCAAAGGTCTTGAATCTGGAAGTGAGTGGGGAATTGGTGGAAGGAAGTAATATTAGGGGTTGTGCTGAGGTAGCATGGTGCGGTGGAACTCCAGGGAAAGGTGTTTCCAGGTGAGAATGTTGTCTAAAACTGCAGGATATGCCTACATTGATGCAAGGACATGCATGCACATGGGTGTCTTTTCCTTTATGCAAAGTGTACAAAAACTTCGTTATTTGTTATCTCCAGTTGGCTGAGGAGAAGATGGAATAGCAGTCCAGTGGTTATTACTGGTGCAGAAGACGAGGAGTATAGGCTGACTATACATGATATTGGTTCTAGTTTGGTCTTTATGTATACGCCAGTTACAGAAGATGGTCGCAAAGGGGAACCTCAATATAAGTACACTGATTTTGTTAAAGCAGGTATAAAATCAATTGATTTCTGCAGTATTTTCTTGTTTAATTTTGTACTTTGATTTTTTCCCAATTTCCTCTGAAAGTTAGCTTGGTTTCCTTTATATCCTTAATAAGGAAAAGAACCTTCTAACAAGATCCCCTAAAGGTGTGGAAGAACCTAGCTTAATGTATTACCTGTTGTTTATGCTTATATTTTATTGATAGGCCTTTTATATCTATAAGCTTGGTAAAACCTTTTCATAGTGGAAATTTCTAGTTGTTAACGTTACAATTGCAATATGTAAAATAAAATTTGAATATATTGTTTTCTTTGCAATGCTTGCGCAATTTATGTTAAATTAAAGGTAGTGCAAAACCTTGAATTTAGTTAGCTTGTTTGAATTTGGTAAAGAATACAATAGCTATGATTCATAGGAATCAATTATCATTTTTTCTTATGGTTTATTGAGTATTAACATTTTATGTTTAATGTGGCAGCTCCTCCATCAGTCAATAATGTCCGGATCATTGGCAATGTTGTTGAAGGCTGTAGCATAAAAGGAGTTGGAGATTACTTTGGAGGAAGAGAAGGTCCCAGTAAGTTTGAATGGTTGCGGGAGAATAAGGATACAGGGTCAGTGTTCTAATTTATGTTCTCATATAAAAAATGCAAGTGGTAGAATGGATAAACAACTTACACTAGGGACGTGGTTTCCTGCTCATGGTCTTGGAGAAGCTTACTTTTCACTTGACTTGGTTTCCAATCTCATCTACAATTTGAGGCCTCTTCTTGTGATTTGAGTTAGAAGCTGGTTTTTTTCTGCTTTTACTTGAACAATTTTATGGTTGTGCTAAATTTCATGGTATCCTTTCTATCAAGTGTGATCCCACTCACTATGAATTGCTTTACCCATGATTCTTTTGTGATGTCATGTTTTCTTGGCAGAGAGTTTCTACTAATATTAACTGGTGCTTCTGAGTATACTTTAACTAAGGAAGATGTTGGGCAACGCATAGCATTTGTCTACATACCAATTAATTTTGAAGGTTTTAGCCACTACATTTTTTTTTTTGTGTGAAAGGATATCATGTTGGCAGATCATTTACTCTTGCAAACTGTCTCATGAATTATAATACTTTGCAGGTCAAGAGGGAGAACCAGTGTCAATAGTTTCCCATGCAGTGAAGCAAGGTAGACTACATTGTGAACTTTTCTTGATTTGGTAGTAGTTGCATGCTATATGAATAACCCTGTTAACCTAAATTACTGGAATCCCTTTAATGCACAATGGCTTTGTGATCTAGTTGCTATCTTATGATTACCAGCTACTGAAAATGTTGACTTTGTGACAATTTCCTCCCTTCGTTGGTGGGTTTTCTGGACAAACTTGTTCAGAATTTATTGTGTCTTTGCAACAGGATGATTTGCTATATTCTACAAGTGTAGTAATGTTCAACTTGTTCCATCTCTATTCTTCATTAATTTATTTACAGCCATTTTCATCCTGGAAAACCATAACTTTCAGTTCTTTTTCTCATCCTTGACATTGCTTTTTGTTTGAGATAAATATCTCTTCTAGTTTTAGACAGTATTCATTTGTAGCTTTTACTGATTTCTTGATTAGACCATCTAGTGAATATCATCAACTGTAGTCCCAATTCTTTCAGAGAAATTGTAACAATCGGCTGCTTGGCGGATTCTTGAGTTGTGATTGCAAGCAATAATTTTCAAAGGAATCCATATGTTTTTAATGTTTTGTATGCCTACTGTTTGTAATTATGCAGAACATGTAGGATAGTAACCAATCTATATGTGTGTTTAAATGATACATTTGAAGTTTGAAATTACATATGGGGGGATTTGTCAACCTTAGTGTTTATGCTGGTATTGTATCATCATTACTTCTTTTTCAACATGATTTTTTGAGTAATTTTATTGGCAATTTAATGTTTAAGATTATTGCTACATGTTTAAACACTTTTACCTAGTGCATGGTCTACTTATAATGGCATTGTTTTGCCCCAATTCCAGCACCTCCCAAAGTAACCAACGTCAAGATAGTAGGAGATATCAAAGAAAACAGTAAGGTTACTGTAATTGGTACTGTTACTGGAGGAACTGAAGGTTCGAGCAGAGTTCAGTGGTTTAAAACATGCTCGTCAATGTTAAATGGAGACATTGGTCTTGAAGCATTGAGCTCATCAAAAATTGCAAAGGTAGGTAATTTTCCTCTTATTGTGTGCATGAAAAAATCAGAAACTTTTTTTTTGGTAAATCAGTTATAAGATAAATGTAGAAAATGAGAGTTTATGTACATAGGTAGAGATTGTGTAAAAAACCATCTCATACCAAAAAAAAAAAAAAAACAGAAACTTGCAATTACCATTATCACCGATTCATTTCATGCAAATTCTTATTTGATTAGGCATTCCGCATACCCTTAGGAGCAGTTGGCTGTTATATAGCTGCAAAATACACTCCTAGGACTCCGGATGGTGAGTCTGGTGAACCAGTATATGCAATATCAGAAAGAGCTGTTGAAAGTAAGTCAACCGGTTTCCTTTTCCTAAGCAAATAACAATGAACCAGTAGTAGAAATTTTCTTCCTTTGATGTTTTCCTTACTAGGCTGACCATGGATTACTAATTCATCATTATGACATTTTCAGCTCTTCCCCCAGGCCTAAACTTTTTATCAATCACTGGTGATTATATTGAAGATGGAATATTGACAGCATCCTATGGCTACATGGGTGGTCGTGAAGGAAAAAGTATATATAATTGGTATCTTCATGAGGTATAAGTGTATGCAGCATCGATCTGGACATCATATAGCAACTTTTAATATATGTTTTTTTCTATATTTTCCTTTTTGTCTTCAGAAGATTTTCTAAAAACTTCAGCTCCACACTGAACAACTCCCAAGTAGGGTGTTTTGAAAAAATGATGCTTCTGTTCTGGAGATACAATTTACTGCATTAATCTATTTATAGAAACTTCCTTTGTTGATTTTAATGCGGGACAATGATTTTTCAGGTTGAAACAGACTCTGGATCTCTAATACCAGAGAGTTCAGGACTTCTTCAATATCGTATTAGTAAAGATGCAATTGGTAAATTTATATCCTTTCAGTGTACCCCTCTGCGTGATGATGAGACTATTGGTGAACCAAGGGTTTGTATGGGGCAGGAACGTGTTCGACCAGGTACTTTTTAACAATATTGTGTGATGTTTATCATGAGGCTTCATTCCACTCTAAAGAAGATCAAAGTTGGATGTTCATTTCTGTGGCAGCTTTTTGTTTTTTTCTTCTTTTCTTTAATACATTACCAATTTCCATATTTTAGTTTCATTTCCATCTGATTGGGGGATATTTTATTAAACTTGAGTGTTTTTAAGTTTGAAATTTGATAAGTTGTTACAATTATAATATCCTCATGGTGTAGCTTTGTGATTGTTTGATTATGTGATTTTTGAAATTTATTATCATGTTAAGTTCTCTTTGATGTCTAGGAAGCCCGAGATTACTTGATTTGCAAATAATTGGAGCTGCTATTGAAGGCGCCACCTTGAGTGTTGACAAAAAATATTGGGGAGGTGAAGAGGGAGATTCAATTTTCCGCTGGTTTCGGGTAATTAATGGACAATTGTTTTGTAGTGTCCTCATCTTGTGGGTTCATGGTTCATCAAGTTTTGAGTGACTTCCTAATTTGGAGCATGGAGATCACTTAATTCTAAGAGTTGCTGTTTGTAATCACAGAAAATAAGACAGAAGTCCATCTTTACCTCCTTTTCTTTCTTTCATTAATCAATGCATTGTCATGCAGACTAGTTTGGATGGCTGTCAGAATGAGATTTGTGGTGCTACTGCTGCATTATACATACTTTCACTAGATGATGTTGGCTTCTTTATTTCGGTTTCCTGTGAGCCTGTGAGAAGTGATTGGGCTCGTGGTGCTATTGTGCTTTCTGAGCAAATTGGACCTATCACACCTGGTATTGCATTTTTTAAAACCATTTTCCTGAATTGATTTCCCAGTTTTTTTGTTTGATTATATGACTAAAATTGATATATGTTTGAGCATTAAACTCTCAGGCCCTCCAAGTTGTCAGTCCCTAGATTTTCTAGGATCAATGATGGAAGGACAACGGTTGAGCTTTTCTGCCTCTTACACTGGCGGGTAAGACATTGTTAAAAGACCTGTGTCCTTTTTTATTCCTCTTTTCTAACTGTAAAGTGTTAGTTGCTGAAACAGGGAGAAAGGAAATTGTTTCCATGAATGGTTTAGAGTGAAAAGTAATGGGCTGAAGGAGAAATTATCTTCTGAAGGTGGGTTGCTTTACTTTGACCCGAGACTAAGTGGAATACCAAATACGTAAAAACTGTTCCCTGAATCTATCAGAGATTGAGTTGGAGAGGACCAATATAATGTTTTTGCTGTAAAAAGTTATTGGCAAAATAAATTATTGAGCCATAGTAATTTAATTTGAGAATGAAAAAACTAAAATTAAAGTAAGATAGGATCTCTAGAAAGTGCTTTTCTTTCCTTCTAACTAAGTCTTCTCGCTTTACCGAAAGCTATCATCTATCAGAAACAAAGATGGGCAATTCATTCTCTACATAGTGGAACAGGGAATAAGTCATACACCTACTTGCTATTTAAGATTGATATCCTCTGATATTTGATTTAACGTTGCTCTTCTTAAAATATGGCCTGTCATTATGTCAGTTATATTTGCAAAAATAAATCAAGTCAAAAATAAATCAAGCTGTTAAATGTTCTAGCAGAGTTTCTGGATTTGACTCTGGAGGATGTTGGAAACTGTATTGAACTTGTTTACACTCCTGTGCGAAAAGATGGTGATCAAGGAAGTCCTAAAAGCAGAATCTCTGATGTCATCTTACCTGGTGGGTTGTACTTTGATGATCCATGAAACTTTTATCTTGAGGATATTATTATTCTGTTTCACATTCATGCTGCTATTCCATTAGAATACTTAAGTGCACTTTCTGCTGAATTAAGGCTTCTGGTGAGACATAGCCAGATGATGTACACTCTGAATCTGATTATACTGTTGTCTAGCTTCTGCAATAATAATGCTTCATAAGAAGGTAGCTTTTTGTTATCTTGGAAGAACTTGTTTTCACTTTTCCTTGAACGCAATTGTTTGAGAACTTAAATTTGTTTGGACATTTTTTGAACTGTATGTTCGATGTTATTTGTTGGCTTGCAAATGGGGGACTATATTATATTATATATATATGACTGAAGCACCTTATTGGTGGGATTTAAATGTATCATTTATATAGGATTTGATACTAAGATCACCAAGTTCTAGTGTTGTGTACTGGCTGATTGTATATCCAGTTCTTTGATAGAACCACATATTACCTGATGACATTTTTATGGATAGTGTCCCTTATAAGCTTTATTTTTCAATTACTTTGCAATGCTTACTGAATTAGGAGTTGGGTTCTATTGTCTTATTCATGGTCCAATATTAGATAGGATTTTTTATGATATTTCAAAAATTCGAAAAGTTAAACACATTCAAACGTTATATTTATTAAAAATATTACATTGCCAAACTACTATTAGAATAAAAGAGATATTGCTTGTTAGCATTTAGTTCTTTAGCTATTAAAGTTGTGTTGTTATTAGCTTGAAGTATCAATAAAGCATCCAAATTGATACTGCACATTATGTACAGCCTATCACTGACCATTTACCCTTAAGAATCATATTCCTTGTTTCTACATTCAATTGGTCGGGAATATGTTTGTTGTAAAATATGATTAATGCTTCATTGAATCATTTTAAGCAGCGGATCCTGTGGGTTTGGAACTTGTGATTCCTGATTGCTGTCAGGATGAGGAGCTGGTCCCCCAGAAGAGGTACTTTGGTGGAAAGGAAGGTGTTGGAGAGTACATATGGTACAGAACCAAGGAGAAGCTACTTGAATCTGCATTGATGGATCTATTTAGTAGTGACAATGTTGGTACATGTGGTAGAACAATGTAAGTTCTATTATAATTTACGAAGTTCTAAGATTTTAGTTAATTTATGTACATGTTGTCAGGTCAATCTTGAGATTATTCCCCCTGTGGCAGGATCTATAGTCCATCACTGGATGATGTAGGGGCTTATTTGGCTCTCTATTGGCTGCCCATTCGTGAAGATGGTAAATCTGGAAAGCCTTTAGTTGTAATTTCTGAATCTCCAGTGACCCCAGGTACTAGATATCCTTCTGTATTTTCTGAAATCCTTTCTAGTATTTGATGATATGAAACATTTATTCTTTATAGTTTTGTTGTTTGGAATGTGCAACTGAACTATCATTTGACTGTCTGCAGGCTTTTAACTTACTGCATGACACAATGATAAGACCCAGAAACACGTTACTTTAACTATTTCTGTGTCTTACTTTGTGGTGCACTTGATGTGTCTCTACCTTGCTTTGATCATAACTAACGCTTTTTTTATTTGTTTTCTTGATTATAAGCACACTGATGGCTGATTTATGCCAGCATTGATCAATGCTTTTATTCTTGCTCTTTATTTTTAACTTTTTGAGATGAATCATATGCAGCTCTTCCAGTAGTCACTAATGTGTGTGTCAAGGAGTTGTCTTGTGGTGTTTATTTTGGGGAAGGGAAGTATTATGGTGGTCATGAGGGGCCAAGCCTCTTCAGCTGGTATAGAGAAACTGATGATGGAACTATTATCCTCATAAGTGGTGCTAACTCCAAAACATACGAAGCCACAGACACAGATTACAATTGCCGTTTGCTGTTTGGGTAAGCGTTTACTTTGTTTCATTGTCGATAGTTACAATTTTACCAGCTTAAAGTAGAGCAGTTCAGTCTGCTGACACCAAAGACGTTAGATAGATATCCTTTTAATCTTCTAGGAAATGCTTCATACTTCTTCTTTTCCTTGTATTCTACAATTTAGGCCCATGATATGATATCACATTATTCCAAATGGTTAAAGTTCATCTGGTGCATCTATTCAAACAAATTGAGCCAAATGTTTCTCATAGGTACACACCAGTTCGCTCTGATTCAGTTGTTGGAGATCTTAGACTTTCCAAGCCAACTGATGTTATTCTCCCAGGTCAGCCATCCGTTTCTTGGAATTATGTATTACTAACCAAGTGATGATGCTTGGAAGTTTCATTACTTTGAATTGGATATTCTTGTTGCTTCCAGAGCTTCCAACAGTTGCAGCCCTTGCTCTCACTGGAAAGGCAATTGAAGGGGATGTACTTACTGCTGTTGAAGTGATCCCAAAAAGTAACACACAACAAATTGTTTGGAGCAAGTACAAAAAAGATGTCAGATACCAGTGGTATGTAAATTGGATTCTGAAGATTCTGAATGAATTAATCTTCTTATTTAAAATTAGAATTGGTACATGATATATACACACTTCTACATAACTAAATAAGGAAACTATCACCTATAAAATAGTAACACAATAAAGACTGATTTCCTAATATCTAAAAAATAGGAAACTAACTCGAAACTTTGAGGACTAGATATTTGAAACTCCCCCTCAAGTTAGGTTGTATAGCTTGCTACATAATCTCTCAAAGTTAGGTCCTTGAAGAGCCTTCGTTAGAATATCTGCACACTACTCTCGAGTTGGAGTGTATATTACTTGTACTTCAGAATTCTCTATCTTCTCTGCAATGAAATGTCTATCAATCATAACATGCTTGGTTCGATCATGATGAACTGGATCATTTGCAATATTGATAGTCGCTTGGTTATCACATTTGAGCTTCACAATATTTCCAGATTCTATACCCAATTCTGCCATTACTCGCCTGATCCGTATCCCTTCACAAATTGTAACCGCAAGTGCTCTTAGCTTTGATTCAGCACTGCTTTTGGAGACGACAGACTGCTTTTTACTTCGCCACGTCACAAGATTTCCCCATACAAAGGAACAATAACTTGTAGTTGATCTACTAACTATCTGACTCCCTGCCCAGTCTGCGTCAGAGTACATTACAACTTGGTATTTAGTCTTTTGCAATAGTAACCCCTTTCCAGGAGTACTCTTTAGATACCTGAGAATTTGGTATACTGCCTCCATGTGTTCTTCCATCAGATTGTTTATGAACTGAATAATTGTGCTGACTGCAAAACCAATGTCTGGTCGAGTATGGGAAAGATAGATGAGTTTTCCTATCAGATGTTGGTATCTCCCTTTATCCACTGGGACTCCTTCATGCCTGAGCTTTTGCTTGGAGTCAATTGGAGTGCTTGCTAGTCTACAGCCAAGCATACCAGTTTCCTTTAGTAAGTCTAAGGTATATTTGTGTTGTGAAACAAATATACCTTTCCTTGATCGAGCTACTTCCATTCCTAGAAAGTACTGAAGAGGACCAAGATCTTTGAGTTCAAAATCTTCAGCCAATGCTTGTTTGATCCTCGCTATCTCTTCTATATCATTTCCAGCTAGAATGATGTCATCCACATAGACAATAAGTACAACCAACTTATTTACTGAGGAACGCTTCATAGACAATGTGTGATCAACTTGGCGTTGGGTAAAATCGTGTCTTTTTACTGACTTTGAGAATCGTCCAAACCATGCTCTTGGAGATTGCTTTAACCCATATAAAAACTTCAACAGTTTACACACCTTTCTACTGCGATGATTCTTCTGGATCCCAGATGAAATCTCCTTGTAGACCTCCTCTTCGAGGTTCCCATTTAGAAATGCATTCTTGATATCCAATTGATGAAGTGATCAGTCTAAGTTTGCAACCAAGGATAGAAGTATCCAAATAGTATTAAGTTTCACAACTGGAGCAAACATCCCTTGATAATTAATTCCATAGGATTGGGTGAAACCCTGGGCAACCAATTGCGCCTTAAGCCTTTCAATGATTCCATCTGCCTTGTACTTCTCAGTGAATGCCCATTTGCAGCTAATTGCTTTCTTTCCTAGTGGAAGATCTGTAATAGACAATGTATCATTTCCTTCCAAAGCAGTAATCTCCTCTTGAATTGCTTGTTTCCAGCCTGGATGACCAAGGGCCTCTTGAATATTAGCTGGAGTTCGAACTTCATCCATTTGGAAAGAATGTTGTTAACCAATGGTTATCACAACTCAATTTATTGATGGAAATTATATTACAATCAAGATTAGGAACATAAAGCACAAATTTGAGAATGATTCCAGGTGATATTTGAACTGATCTGGTCCTGGCCATTTTAGATAAAATGTCATCAACAATCTTCACTGTGAGATTAGGGTGACATGGTTGATAGTCAAAGAAAAGTGTCCCATCTCCTATCATATGATTTGATGCTCCTGAGTCAATATTTCACTGTTTTGATTGTAATTTACCTGACTTAGCATGTAAACTTGTTGCTAGTTCAGCAGTAGGGTGCTTTGTTAGAGTGTTGTCCAGCAACAATTTTAGCATGTCTAGTTGCTCCTTGGTGAAGGGACTGGATTCGGTTGTGCACTGCTGTTCCCTAGTGACATTGGCTGAGTTTGCACGGCTATCTTGGGCTGATCTTTTTGGCTTCCAGTTTGCCAGTTTTTCATGTAACTTTCAACATGTCTCCCTTGTATGACCTGGTTGAGAACAATGGTCACATCAAGGTCGCCCCTTTCTTGGCTGGCGTTTATCTATTGGTGCTGGAGGTCGTGAACTACGAGTAGCAAACACAGACCCATCTGGGTTTGGAGGTGCGGCTAATTGCCTAGCATTACCTTCTTCCTACTTTATTCCCGGCGAACTTCTGAAAACGTCTCTCAGAGACTTGGAAGAGGTTTTGTTCCCATTATTCTTCCTCTAACATCATCTAAACTTTTATTCAGACTAAGCAGAAATTTAAAAGTTCTTTTTTGCTCCACTGTCTTGCGATATAATCCATTGTCCTCCGGACACTTCAACTCATAAAACTCAAACATATCTATTTGCTGCCAATGACTAATTACAATATTAAAATACTGCGTTACTGTTAATTCTCCTTGACGAAGATCATGAAGAACCACGTCCACCGTGAAGAGTTCTGAAGTATTTTTAGAACTAAAGTAAGTTTCTCTTGCTGCCTCCCATATTTCTTGAGCCGTTTCATATCGAAGAAAATTTTCACCAATATCCACGTTCATAGAGTTTATGAGCCATGACATGATTTGATGATTTTCGGCCTTTCACTTCTTGTAGTTCAGATCAGTGTTCTTGATAGGGAACTGAAGTAGAGATTGTATTATTTAGTAAATCAGTAGGTACAGTAGTAAGAATACCTCCTGGAAGTGTAACCTCCAGGCCAATACAATAGCTGTATTTTCCCCAAATAATTCCCCAATGAATCCTCCTTCCTATACCGAATCCTAAATATATGCTCTGTACCTTCCTATGCTCTCTCTCTCTCCGTAACAAACTCCTAACCACCAGCCTATGTGGCAATTGTATTTCTTCCCTTCCCCATCTTACCCCTACGGTTGGATGTTTGGATGGCTAATAGGCTGTTTACTAATACTAACAGACTGATCCTAACTAGCATGCTGATCACTAGGAGGGGTGCTATCAATTCCTTCCTCCTCAAAAGGCACCTTGTCCTCAAGGTGTATGACAAGAGCTTTACTAGCTGCTGCAGTTGTATCCCAAGATGAATTCGGATTTAAAGTCCCATTCCTTTCCCAAGCAGTATCTTCTGCCCGTAGGCCATCAACTGGTGGACATGATTGATTGGCAGTGTCAGATTCAACCTTGAATCCTGATGCAGAAAAACTTGACCAAGAATTCCTTGTACTCAAGGTGGATGAAAGGGGATTGCCCTTCTTCTTCTGCTGGTGTGCCTCCCTAACGAACAAGCCACTGAATAAAACAGCCCCCAAATCATCTCTTTGACCCTTATTCAAGGTTCCCATTTCATCAGTTAGAGTTCTTCCGATCTCTAAAGACCTCAGCAATCCTTCAGCTTCCAACTCTTGATGCTTCAAAATTGATTGCAGTACATGGGAAGAAGACATATGCATATTAATTCCCTGCAAGGTTACATCAGTATCCCTTCGGTCAAATGTCATACACATGTTTTTATAATCAACCTTCACTACCCCCAATGTTGCAAGCCATGCCATCCCCAAAATCAGCTCAAACCCTCCTGTATCAAACACATAGGCATTCACCCGAAACTCCTCCTCATTCAGCTCCAACTTAATTCCCTTGCAAAGCCCATGTGAGAGGGATCGACGACCATCCCCCAGCCTCACACCGAAGGTTCGGGTTGAGGTAACAGCAATACCCATGGCTTGAACCAATCTTCGGGACACAAGGTTGTGGCTAGCTCCACTATCAACCATTATAACAATAGGCAATTCATTTAACCTACCTATTAAGACCATCGACTTCGGGGTTGAGGATTGATCGCTTCCCAAGTCCATGAACTCCATAGAATTGCATACTAACTCCCATTCTCCTTGCTGATCCTCAACCACTGGTGCTTCTCGGTGACTTCCTCCCTCGTCTGCGTCATCACCCTCCCATATAATTAATCTATATTCTTTGTCTGGGCAACGATGGAGAGGGCCGAAGGTGAGGCCACATTTAAAACATAGCCCCTTTTTTCTTCTTTCCATCAGCTGGTCATAGGTTAGATTTCGTGTGCCTCTCCACTTTGGGTTCTGGGTTCGGAGGCTATCATCAACGGTGGGTCCCTGCTGTTTAGTGGATGTCTCCTTCATGTCAATTTTTAAATCGCCCACTGCATGGGTCGGTTGAGTGGGTCGGTACGTGTGTTGGTTTCCCATTCGGTGCCCAAAGTTTGCATGATTTCCTTCGGTTCTCCTCCTCCACTCTCCTGGACGAATCACGCCCTCCCCGATCAGCTCCCTCTCGACTTTCCTCGCAACCGACATGAGTCGAACACGGGTTTG
>JANIJH010000002.1:52627509-52641966 GCA_024520975.1 Erythroxylum areolatum
TTGTATTTCTTCCCTTCCCCATCTTACCCCTACGGTTGGATGTTTGGATGGCTAATAGGCTGTTTACTAATACTAACTAACAGACTGATCCTAACTAGCATGCTGATCACTAGGAGGGGTGCTATCAGTTCTCAGGAATTGGAACTTCTCTAGTCAGGTAATCTTCTTTTCGCCACAGATGAACATCTGGACAGATTGGGACCTCTAAAGAGAGTTCTGTCCATTGAGTTTATGACTTGGTGATTAGAAGAGATAGATTCTCAGATGTTCCAGAATTTCCAGAACTGGATTGGACAGGATTTGGGTTGGAAGAGAAGATGTCTTAGAGATCGAACCGGCTGCTTCATTTGCCATTTTTGGATTTTGTTTTTCAGAGAGAAAAGAGAAAAAAATTGAGATTTCTGGGAAAAAAAGCTGAAAATTCCGGGATGAGAAGGATGTCAAAATGTGAGGATGATGGCTAGGGTTTCCTAGGCTTTGATACCATGAAGATTCTGAATGAATTAATTTTATTTAAAATCAGAATTGGTACATGATATATATACACACTTCTACATAACTAAATAAGGAAACTATCACCTATAAAATAGCAACACAATAAAGACAATAAAGACTGATTTCCTAATATCTACAAAATAGGAAACTAACTCCTAACTTTGAGGACTAAATATTCGACAGATTCGTTTATGGCATAGGTTGCTAGTATGCTTTAATGATAGCTATTGCTCTATGGCGCCTTTTTTATGGTTAGTGTCAGCAACACGTTGAAGACAAAAAGGCAGTATTTCAAAGTGGTGTTAGGTTATTAGCGTTGTATTTATTTATTTATTTTTGCAATACAGAATACATTTAGTTCACTTTTTCAAATAGATTATTATTTTGAACAAACATTGCCCACTAAATGCTGAAGAACACGTTCTTACCATAGTCACTTCTTTATTTACATTTGTCATTGAAAAACATGGTGCAGGTTTTTGTCCTCAGTGACTGGAGACAAAAACAACTTTGTGCCCCTACCTTCTCAGCATTCCTGCTCTTACAAAGTGCGGTTCGAGGACATAGGTAGACATGTGAGATGTGAATGTATAGTGAACGATGTGTTTGGAAGGTCAAGTATGCCAGCATTCTCTGAGACTGCAGCTATATTACCAGGTCTTTTGTCTGTTTAAAAATGATAAGCTTCATAGTTTGTTATAATTGTGTATTGAATTTGTTTAAATATTGATTGTAGGGATGCCGAAAATTGAAAAGCTGGAGATAGAAGGGCGTGGATTTCACACCAATTTGTATGCAGTTCGAGGCATTTACAGTGGAGGTAAAGAAGGAAAAAGCAGAATACAATGGCTGAGATCAATGATTGGCAGTCCTGATCTAATATCGATACAAGGTATGCCAACATAACCTTACAGACATTGCAGTAGAGCAAGTTTTAACATGATGTGAAAACTGTAATTCTTTCACTGATTTAAAGCCCATTTCTTAAATTTGTATTCCTTCTTCGTTTACAGAACATCTCCTCCTTCTGTTGCATGCACTGCACGTCTCTCTCTCCCACTATTCTGTTTCTTTCTTCTATAACCAGGAGCAGTTCATGCACAATATGCCTACCTCTCTTTAATATTGATGTACTCCTCTCTTTAATATTGATGTACTCCTACAGTGTCACCATCTCCATCGTCCTTTATTTTTCCTTCTCCAGTCAACATCCACTTCGCACTCTTTCATCATCAGTTTCCCCTTTCCTTCCTGCCATCTTTTTTCTTTGCCACCTTCTCGAGCATTAATGTTTGTGTAATGTCATTGTTGCCATCTTCTTTTCTTAAGCACTCACTTCTTGTGTTTCTTCTCTGTGAAGCCTATGTGATGCAAAAGAACTTAAAAGTCTATAAGAGAAATAAAAGAAAAAAGATTAGTCAACCAAAAGCTTTAATTTGGTGGAATGAGAATTGAGATTTGAGCTGACATAAAAAATAAGGGTTGAATTTAAGATTGTGTTATGTTATTCTATTTTAGATATGCTATCCTAGTTGTATAGGACTCATAGAATTTCTATTATAATAGGATCTAAATTAGGAATCTTTTTCTACTAGAATAAGGATTCTAAGAACTATATATATATATTTGTGCGTATTCAACTCTTCATCAAGAATAGGAAACCGAAAATTTTCTACAAAACTTGAGCTTTCAACTAGAAGGTGTGATGTTTTCTTCTAAAGTGATTATTAGATTTTAAGAGTGATTCCTATTTTCCTACTATCCATTGTTTGTGTTCCTCACTAAATTCTAGCAAACTTAATCTAAATTTCAGCTATATTAAACCCTGAAATCCTAATTAGACGCTGAAATATTAAGCCTAAATTTCCAGCAATCAAACAATAAACTGCAACTATACAAAAACTAAAATTTCAACATTTCTAGCTGAAATCCAGGCCTAAAACTTGATATTCGAGTAGCCTAAGATTAGTCATATTTCCTAATTTTTTGATTTTTAGCTACTACTTAATAATCCTTCTATTTATCCTACATTAATTTGATATGAGAGCTTTGGTTCACAGACATGTAGAAGAATATTTAGCAACCTAGAGCAAGATGAAATACTTGATTATTGCAAAAAAATTAGGCATCGTTGATCCTTGTTCACATGGTGCCCCCAAAACCAACTTACATGTAACAACTCCCATAAGAAAACATGTTCTACAAATTTTGGAGAGGCTACACAACCTTGACATTCATGCCCTAGTAATAAGGAAAAAGAAGGAATTGATATTGGGCAACAACACATAACATACAGGAAAATCATTGCTGAAAAATCATTTACTGATTTTGATTCCTCAAATTTAGTAAATCAATTCGAATCTTCAAGCCTATATGCAGAAGGTGCTCAAATACTTAATGATATGGAGAGTTTGGCAATGGAAGATGATCATGACATGGAGAGGTTGACAGTAGGAGATGATCAAAGTGTTAAAGATGAAGAAAACAGGACGAAATGGATTCTTTGGCAAACTCTGAAGGTGAAACAATTGAACAACAAGTTCAAACACTTAAACAGTAGGCTGAAACAACAGTGCAACAAGTTGAAAGAATAGGACATCAAGCTAAAATAACAGAACATGGAGTTGAAAAGATTAACCAGCAACTACTTGGGGTTCTAGAGCTTTTGGTTCAAAACTTAATGATATCATTGATGTTGTTGATGAAGATTGTGTTGTAGTGGCTGATGAAGGAGGAGTACACTTGAATGAGTACAACATAGGAATAAAGAGAAGCTATGAGTGTACTTGTAAAGTCAAAATTCAACAATGATGGCAAGGTAGTGCATCTGACTACAAGAAGCAGCAATACGTATGTTCTTGATGCCTATGTCGTAGAGAAGCCATGTAGTTTAGTTATGAAACAGTTTACAAATTTTTTGGTCAAGACTAATGATGTTGTTCACACTGCTAAACTATTCTTCAAAGAGGTTGTATGTCTATATGGATTACCTTTAACCATTGTCTTTGATCGTGATGTGAAGTTTATGAGTTATTTTTGGAGAATTATAAGGAAAATGTTAAACAGTAAACTTCAATTTTCAAGTTCTTCCCATCCACAAATCCATTGACAAATGGAGTAGTAAATAGAAGCTTGGGGTACTTGTTAAGATATTTGGTTAGAGACAATGTGAAAAATTGGGACCTAATTCTCCTTATGGCAGAATTTGCATACAACAGTTTGATTGTCAAGCTTGTTTAGAAGTATTTAATATACCTATATTTATGAATATAATTATTATGAGATATATTCTTTTTTAGAGATTATATAGTGCAATAACATATAGAAATTTAGCCCTTAGTGGCTTAATGTCCTAATTTCTTCAAAATAAAATTTTAAAACGCATCATTGTCTCAAATTGAAGGGCTTGTCTGCAATCCATAGAAGCCGGCATGTAATAGCTAATTAAAGGGGAAACTTTCAGGCACTTTCATATCAATCAGCCTGCTTTTACCTTGAATTAGTTGGTTTGTTAGGTCACTAACATGAGAGCCAATTACTTGCAAATCTTAACAGCATGGTGATTCCTGAAATGGCTATATATCAGTGTAATACTTGGTGATTCTCCCCTAATTTTAACTAAATATTCCTTAAATTGATCACATTGCAGGTGAGGTAGGAAGGATGTATGAGGCCAATGTAGATGATGTGGGCTACAGGTTAGTAGCCATTTATACTCCTGTTAGAGAGGATGGTGTTGAGGGGCAACCGGTGTCTGCTTCTACAGAGCCAATAGCTGTCGGTGAGCTTAATTCTCATATGATGCTTGATTTTCTCCATTGTTTGGCTTCTATGGTTATGACACAGCTGAATGATTGTTGTTTCAATTGCTTAATTTCAACTACTAGTTTTGACCATTTGGGTTTCTTATTCTTGCTATAGGCACCTAAACTCCAAGAGATGTATGTATTTTTTTTGTTAACCAACCTGGTAACAATATAAAAAGAGAAAATTATGAAAGTCGAAATTAGAATGCAGAGAAAGGAGGCTCAACATTCCTTTCTGAGTCAATCCAGTGAAAGTTTCATTTTCTGGTGTCTACATTTCTGTTATGTGACCTGCAGAGCCTGATGTTCTTAAAGAGGTTAAGCAGAAGCTTGAACTTGGATCAATGAAGTTTGAGGTATTTATTTCTAAACGTTATGGTGTATAATCTTTATTTTATTTATCTTGTTATATTTATTTTCTTGTATTTCTGTTTTTTCTTCACTATTGTCTTCATCGTAATACATAATGATTCCCTTGATATGATATAGAAACCTTCATTATATCACATTTTAGCTTTATCTCAGAACTTCTATGCAAAAAGTTGTTAAGTAATATCTACAAAGTGATTCTAGAATTTAATCAAATAGTTGATAGATGTAAAATTTGTTTCATTGTTGACACACTTTCGTCTATTTTTTTTGTACAGGCATTGTGTGACAAGGATCGGTCTCTTAAAAAGGTTATGATTCTCCCTCAGTACTTGTATTTAATATTCCAAAAATAAAAGAGAAGATAGTCTCATAGTTGTGGTCAATATTGCAGACTCCAGGACAGGGTGGTCTTGAGAGAAGAATCGTAGAAGTTAATAGAAAGAGAATCAAGGTTGTAAAGCCTGGTTCTAAGACACCATTTCCAACTACTGAAATTCGTGGAAGTTATGCTCCTCCATTTCACGTAGGTTTCTGAATTTGTGATTAGCTTTATAGTTAACCTGTTAACTTCTACAAGTGAAAAGCTTTGCATGATATCATCAGTAACTGCATAAAACTTGCTCAGTACCATAATTTCCACTGATTTCATATACCAAGGATAAGTTTCTATTCATGAAGTTGCATATACTTTCTTAATTAAATGAAGATGAGAATTATGTTTTGTTTGATGTCATAAAAGATTTTTAACTCTTCCAAATTAGAAAAGAAGACTAAATAAAACCCATCTCAAACAATACAAGTTACCACCTTTTGTATTGTGGTATCAGAGCCAATGACCAAGTGACCTTAGCTGCATCTAAAATGTGGGTCTTGAGGATGGAATTCCAAATCTACTTGTGTCACTAGATGATAAAAAGTATGGTTGTTCGATAAGCCATTTGATTTGTATGTTGCAGTGTGCAATATTTTAACCGCTAAATCCAGCTCTGCTGCATTGTGGCATCTATTTTTGGTTATCATGGAAAACCAAAGCTATGTTGCTTTTCTCATATAATACAAATTTACCAGGTGGAGCTTTTCCGGAATGAACAGCATCGGCTAAGGATTGTGGTTGACAGTGAAAATGAGATAGACTTGATGGTTCATTCTCGACATATTCGGGATGTCATTGTCCTTCTGATCCGAGGCCTTGCTCAGCGTTTCAATAGTACATCCCTCAATTCTCTTCTTAAAATTGAGACATAAACCTTCATGTAAAGTTGTAGCAATTTCTAAAGGCTTGTGGTTATGCAAGCAGTCACACCTTTCAGGAATTGTTGCCCCTTTGACGTTATTGCCTTTGGTGTTCATGCCATGCCTCTTGTTGTGTATTGCTGAAGAGGGGCCTGAGGCCTCAGTCTTTGTATATATTATAATGGCTATGACTACCTATGCTATGTGAGAAGACCTCTCTGCATTTACCCTGTCAAGCTGAAATTCAAATTTCTCGTTTTTTCTAGCATGAAGTAACCACTTTAGTTGGACGAAATCGGATCTTATTCCCCCATCATACCTCATTTGAGAACCTTCATAAACGATTGAACTGACTTCATTAAAAAAAAAAAAGGTCATCATTTGTCCTGAGTGCTGGAAACCAATAAGCTGCTATCTTAACCAAAATTTTCGTTTCTGGGCTTTGTAAGCTTGGGAGTTATTTTCTTGAGCATTTTGTTCTATTACTTGGTTAATACATCTAGCAACAATTGGTAAGGGGTTTGGTTTGTTCTCTTGCAATGGTCAAAAATAGAAAATGAAGTAACCAAGAGCAGAAAACTAGGAGATAGCGGCTAGAAAATGAAGAATATTAGTGAATCTAACAGTAATAAAATTGCTCGGGATTTTTTCTTGTTGCTCTTGGCTGCATCAGAGGAAGCATGTAGTGCAGCAAAGACGTAATGAAGAGCAGACACGTCCTCTCCCCAAATCTAACCAAAGTTAACCAATGCACAGAAGCCATGATAAACACGCTAACGGCTATGGAGGCAGGTTCTACTGCCTTAAAGAATTTGACCTATCAAACAAGACTAATGGTAGCTTATTTTACTTCATTATTTTAAAATTTTTTCATTTAATTATGATAAAGTTTGGCTCCATCATTGTCGACTTGAACATATAGTCATTAAAATTATGTTTCCTTCTTTGCTTAAGGGTAAATATTGGCGATTTTTGTCATAAAGAGTGAGAATGTCAAAGACAAACATATATCTTTTACAATTAGAAGTAACGGAAGAAGTTCTATCCCTTTAGTTTTTAATCTCATTGACAGTTATATTTGGGCTCTTTCTATTGTTCTTAATAATAATTGTACTCCTGTCACTAACATATTTTTACTCAAATACAAATTTGATACAAGTACTATCCTCCAAAAATTTTGTTCCATGATCGAAAACCAATTTGGGGTTAGCATTAAAGGGTTTAGGTTTGATAATGCTGGAGAGTATTTCGATCAAGTCCTAACTCCCTACTTTCAAAAGAAAGAGATTGTATATGAGTCATCTTGTATTAATACCTAGCAATAAATTAGAGTAATAAAATGAAAAAAGGGTCACCTCCTTGAATTAACCTAAACCTTTCTTTTTAAAAAAAATGTCCCTAAAGGAGCGAAGCAGTACTTAATGATATTTATCTTATAAATCGTTTTCCTTCAAGAGTCTTAGAGTTCAAAAGTCTAATAGAAGTCCTCTCAATGTTCTATCTTGATCTACAAACTACAAATAACCTTATCCCTAGGGTTACTTGTGTATTATTTGTTTGTATTTATAGCCAAAATCACGAAAAGTTAAATCCAAAGGCTTTGAAATGTATCTTTGTGGGTTACTTATTCTTTTGCGTCCTTCTCCATTAATTCATACTTAGAACCCCCATCTGTGAGTGAAAAAAAAAACTGAAACCCTATTTTTCCAAAATTTGTGAGATCTGCTGAAATCAACTTCGATTTCATGTGGTTTCCCTTCTATTTCAGCAATCCGAGTTGAAATTGAAAAAATCCTAGAAAATACCCAAACTCCAATACCCTAATTTTCGTCACTTCATCGAGGTTGGTCAGATCTGCCTTCGGAGTCATGGGGCTACTAAAACCTGTAAGTAATCGCTGCAAAATATGAACTTCTTTTGTGTTAGTATTTTAGTTCCTAAATCAGAAGGATTTAACTCACCTTTGATCTTTTCCAGGTTGAAGAAGCCTTGAGCTATCTTATCCCTCACAAAGTGGAGTCTGATGTCAACGTGCTTGGACCTCTCATGCAAGACGGGGTCTTTGCTAATATATAATGCACTTTGACTGTCTGTAAAAATTACTGTTGTAGCTAGGTTAGTTTTAATTTATGCTAGGATGCATGTTAGCCATGTTAATTCATTTACCCCCTCTGTGATTGCATAAAATTCTGCTTCTGTGGTTGAAAGTGATACAACTGATTGTTGCTGTACCTTCCAAGTTATTGTGTTTCCTGTTAGTGTAAAAAAGTTTGCAGACATTGATTTCCTTGTGTTTTTATCTACTGCATAGTCTGCATCTACATGTCCATGTAGGCTTAGACTGTTATTATTTGCTAGCTAGGATTTAGTGAAACACAGTCCATGACTTAGAGTTCCAGTAAGGTATCTGAAGACATTCTTCAGTCCTTGTCAATGCTCTAGGCCAGGATTAGACATGAACTTGCTTAAAATGCTAATAGCTTGAGCAAGATCAGGTCTGGTACAAAGCATCACATACATGATGCTACCAACTCCAACATCATAGGAGTATTTTAGCATGGCTTTCCTTTCTTCTTCAGATTGGGGGCACTTGTCTGCAGCCATCTGAAGGTGTGGGTTTATAGGAATGGAAGTAGGTTTTGCCAATTCCATATTGAACTGACCTAAAAACTTTCAGATGTAACCTTTCTGATTCAACCATAGTTTCCCTTCCCTCCTATTCCTTATAATTTGCATCCCTAGCAACTTCTGAGCCTCTCCTAAGTCTTTCATTTCAAAGTGTTTGCTCAGATTGGTTCTTACCTCAATTATTCTACCTAGCTCCTTTCCATTAATGATCAAATCATCCACACAAACCAGCATGAAGATGGCTTCTATCCCTCTTAAGTCCTTGTAGTATATGCAGTAGTCATAGGCACTTCTAATAAAATTCATCTCACTAGCTATTTCATGGAACTTTTTGTTCCATTGTCTAGGTGCTTGCTTCAGCCCATATAGGGACTTCTGAAGCAGGCAGACATGATCAAATCTCTTATGATCTACAAAGCCAGTTGGTTGCTTCATGTAGATGGTCTCCTATAGTTTTCCATATAGGAAGGCTATCTTGACATCCATTTGATGGATTTCCCAGTCATAGATAGTTGTTAGTACCAAAACAAGTCTGATTATCTTAAATTTGACTACTGGCGAGAATATTTCTTTGTAGTCAACCCCTTCTTTCTGCCTATACTCCTTAGCTACAAGTCTTGCCTTGTAGATTCTCAGTTCAGATTCTGTTATTCCTTCTTTTTATTTGAATAACCATCTGTTTTCCATCAATTTAACTTTAGGAGGTCTAGGTACCAAAATCCATGTCTTATTTTTCATTAGGGAAGAATATTCCTTTTCACAAGCTTCCTTCCACTGTTTAGCATCACTTCTTGCCATAGCTTCTTCAAAGGTTTCAGGAACCTTGCATTCAATGCCTTCAGCCACAAAGCAAGCATATTCAACCAAATTTGTATCAAAATACCTCCTATTAGGAATTATTTGTATTGGCTGTCTATCCCTAGTCAATTGATAGTCTTGTATGCTTCCTTGTTCTTTAACTGAAGTTGTTTGAGGGGTTTCTTCTTCACTCACAGCTTCAACCACCTCTAACCTTAGTTCATGATGTGTTGAGCCTTGCATAGGCTCCACATCAGTAGGTTGTGTACCACCTTCTTCATTTTTTGGTGGCACATAGAAATGGGCTGATTGGTTAGAAGCCCCTAAATGCTCCTGAATTTCACTATGGAGGTCAGAATTTTGTGAATTCGTATTCAGCAGAGGGAATTAATCTTCTTTAAAGATGAAATCTCTGCTAATGATTGTTCTATAAGCTCCCTTTTGGAGCAGTAGGAGTTTATAGCCATTCACACCTTCTAGATATCCTATAAACACTCCCTTGACTGCTCTAGGTTCTAATTTTTCCTTTTTCTGATGTGCATAGGCTGCACATCCGAAAGTCCTTAGGTGTGAGAGTTTTGGCTTCTTACCACTCCAAATTTTCTGAGGAGTCTTATAGTCATTTGCAGAGGTTGGAAGCCTATTAATTAAATAGGTTGCTGTCCTAATTGTCTCCCCCCATAAGGAATGAGAGCAACCTGATGAGAGAAGCATGCACCTAGTCTTTTCTAGGAGGGTTCTATTCAATCTTTCAGCTACTCCATTTTCCTGTGGAGTAACTCTAACAGTCTTATGCCTAAGAATCCAATTTTTGCTACAGTATTCCTCAAATTCCTTATTGCAATACTCCAGCCCATTATCAGTCCTTAGGCATTTCAATTTCCTCCCAGTTTGATTTTCCATAAGGGTGTGCCACCTTATGAAAATTTCTAAAGCTTCATCCTTCCTATTCATAGGGTAAACCCAACATTTCCTAGATTTGTCATCAATTATGGACATAAAATACAAGTTCTCTCTTGCTGTAGAGACTTGAGCTGGCCCCTAGAGATCACTGTGAGTATACTCCATGATCTCTGTAGCTCTCTTAGCTCCCCTTTGAAATGCTGACCTGTGGTGCTTTCCTAGCACACAGGATTCACAAAATTCCAACTTCTGTAGGTTTCCTTCAGGTATTAGACCTTGCCTAGAGAGATGGAGCAGGCTTTTGTTGCCTGCATGACCCAACCTAGCATGCCATTGCTTGGTTGGTTTAAGGTTTCTTCTTTCTGAAATCTAATTAATTTCAGTTGTGCCTATTACATAGTATAGACCTCCCCTCTCCACTCCTCTAATGATGACTTTTCCATCCCTTAAGATTTCTCTAAGTCCATCTTTAGATCTGATCTGAAAGCCTTGCTTATCAAACAAGCTTTCCGAGATCAGATTTCTCCTTATTCCAGGCACAAATCTGACATTGCTTAGGATCCTTCTTTTTTCATCAAACATGTTGATGGAAACACTTCCTTTCCCCTCTATCCTTTGCTGCTCAGAATCTGTCATTTTAACCTTGGCAGTGACTGGTTCAAATGTAGTGAACCAGTCCCTATGAGGAGTGGTATGCATAGTACACCCTAAGTCAAATATCCACTCTCTACTAATATCCTCAAAGTCCTCAATTACAGCCAATATTTCATCTTCACTAGAATTTTTAGGTTTTTCAACATTTCCTGAAATTCTACTTCCAGTTGCTTTATCCCTCTTCTTTTTTCTACAATCCCTTGCAAAATGTCCTTCCTTATCACAATAGAAGCATGCTTAGCTTTACCCTTTTTCTTCTTTTCATTTTCACCTTCCTTAGTGTGCTTTTCTTTTCCACTTCCCTTTTTCCACTTTCCCTTCTTATTGTTTTTCTTATGAGCTTTCTTCTTATAGTTATTCTCTACAAACATCACTTTAGCCTCTTTCTTAAATGGATTGACTCCAACTATTTCTTCCATAAGAGAATTTAAAACTCTTTTTATCGTGAGTGATTCTCCACTAACATGCTTAATTACCTTTTTGAATGCATTAAATTCAGGGGGTAAAGCCTTTAGGATTACTACAGCTTGATGTTCCTCACTTATTTTCTCATCTGTAGCTTCTAAATCTTATACTAGCTTGAAGAAATAGCCTAGGTTATCATTTAAAGATACTGAAGTGTTCATTTTGTAATTTGCAAGGTTGTGGAGAAGTGCCATTTTGTTAGGAAGAAACTTCTTGGCATACAGCTCATCTAGTTTCACCCAAAGTTTCTGTGCAATGTTGCAATTCTGCATTTTTCTTATCACAGTAGGTGATAAATGAAGCATTAACTTGCAATGTGCAAGTCTTTGCATTTTTGGCTTCTTTATAAGGTCAATTTCAAGGTCATATTCATCATCTATTGCACCATAGCAGTCATAAGATTCAAGAAGATTCAAGAAGAGCTTGCATATGGAGTTTCCAGATGGTAAAGTCTTCTTTACCAGAAAAATATCCATTTTTTTGCCTACCGTGACTTCTGTAATGTAAGGAAACTTAAAGAATGTACTCACTGATTGAACTGAACGTATCTTGATGGTTTTCTTACTGACTGATTGTTGATGCTTCTTTACTGCTTGAAGTGTCCAAGAATTATCCCAGGAGGTCTTGATGCTCTAATACCACTTTTATTGGGTTAGCTACTGCTTTACTGCTTATCTTTGCAACAAAGAACTGATAAAGATTTGTCAATTTGTAGGAATGAAAATGCAAAACAAGTAAAGAGACCAGTATTTTACTTGGTTCGATAGTCAAGAACTACCTACATCCAAGGTTCCCACCTATGGTGGTAAGATTTTCACTAATGAGGAAGAAAAATGAAAGAAGGTTTTACAGAGTTTGAGTGACTTGTAAATCACTTGCAAGAGTCTCCAAACTCTCTTAATACTCACTGTAAGTATTCTAGCACACTCCCAAAATCCTTTTTTTTTTCACTTTTGATCTCACTCGCGAAGATTGAATGCTGAGAATGAAGAATACAATTTTGTATGTACTGATATGTGTCTGAAGCTTGTGTTTTCCTTTTTATAATTGCTGGAGAAGAGGAATCAAGCTCTCGGATGTATATGCAAGCATTAGAGGTGGACCTGTGCTCTTCACGTGGTCACTTAAAAGATATCCTTATGCTGTCTGTGTTTCATATTGCTGTTGCTGCGTTTTAGTATGTGTTGGCTTCTCTTTTAAATTGTTGCCGACTCTACTGCTGCGTTTTGTGTGTGTATCCACTGATTTAATTTGTGAAGCTTCTGATGAATTAAACGACTGTGTATTGTTGTTCAATGGCTTATGACTTATGTCTTTGACTTGAGTGTCATGTGGTGTGTCTTATGTTGGCTGTAGCTTTATTGTCTGCAGTAGAAACATTGAACTCTCTCCCTTCTCTCTTTGAAGACTCTTTAGACATTATCAAACACTCACCTTTAGCCTTCAATCGTCTGGTGCTTTTGATGCTTTTGTTGCTTCTACGTGTGGATTGATGGAGAATCAAGTGATTTTCCTTACACTTATCGACTAAAAAATTGTATAAGTGTTACAATCCTTTATCAAAAAGGTTTAATGTATTAGTAGATGTTACTCCTAATGAACATAAGTCTTATTTCATAACTCTTTTTCCTTTAAGGGGCGAATTAAATAATAAAAGATAAGCATAGGAGCATCTTAAAGATTTCTTCTTGCTTGACCTATCATCTTCCTTTAAACTTATATGTAAACCTATACCTTAAAAAAAGGATTATGCCCTTGAAAATGTTAGATTTGATAAGATACATTTAAGGAAGAAGACGACTATTCTTAGCTCTATGCAAGTCCAACATGCTAATCCTAATCTTGAGAATAAGATAACAATTTTTATTGCTTTATATAGTGAAAGTGAATCTTAATTGAAAAATAATAATCAAGATCTTCCCAATGATTAAAAAAGAAACAAGGAAATTTACCAAATGATCATTATATCCTCTTGCTCATTTCCTTTTTAAAAAGTTTTTCAACATTTTAAAAAGCCTTCCTTGTTAGCCTAAACATCATTGTCATCCCTAAACCCCATTTAGGGTTTTAACCAATAAGAAATTGAAACAAGTTATGAATATGGAATATAGGCATTAGAAAAAAATAAAACTTGGTAGTTGTAATGCTATCACCTGGAAAAAAGTATGTGGGCTAAAATGGGTTTATGATTAATTAGGGTTAAGGTAAATATTAAAATTATACTGCAAGTGCATAGCTGTGCTAGCACAGGCAGGTATGAATCGATCCCATGAAGATAATAAGTACTAGTAATGACCCTTTTTCTAGTATTTAACCTATGAATTAGATTTTAGATTTTAATTAAAAATTAAGCTAAACAAATAAACTAAAATTGGAAACTGGTGCGTGTCCAATACATCCGAAAATAAAACTAACTTTGCACATAAAAATTTATAGTAGGGTTGAGTAGGGATTGTATCCACATAGAGTGAATGTATAACTTTTGTAATGAATTAAACGATGTTTAGGATAGGGGGTTTGGATGGAAACAATAAACAAAATAAAGTAAATTGCACTAATAAAAGTCATTCAAATTAAACAATGAAAAAAATGGTAAAATTGATGAATGGTTTTGAATTCAGTTCTTGGTTCAATCTTAGCATATACATAAGTAAGCATAATTGTCTTATTGATCTCATACTTCTCTTAGAAAATATTAATTGTAGGTTAACAATAAGCTCTATTAAACACAATTTTTTATATATCGTGTTTAATTTTTGTTGTTGATTTTAGTTCGTGTTTTCCTTATATATTTGTTCATAATTGTTTCTTTTTTTATTTGTTAATTTTTAAATGTTTGTTAGTGTTGGTATATGGTAGTGACTAGATCTCCATGTAGAGAACTTGAGTAACTTGATCCGGAGATCAAGAGGGCACTGCAAAGATTATGAAGGGAAGCAAGAATCACTTTGGTAGGAGACTTGTAATTTGAATCCAAAGAAATGATGGCAAATCAGAGGATGCTAAGGGAGTTGGCTGCACTAGACCTAATGTAGCGCCCCCTCACCGTAGGGTACATATCGGGACGCCCGAAGGTCGCTCCGACACGTATCCCACGATAAAG
>JANIJH010000002.1:52758692-52772103 GCA_024520975.1 Erythroxylum areolatum
AGCTTTCCAATGATATATAGTATGAAATTTTTGGACATTGGAGTTGAGAGATATGATTATTAGAAGTTTGTGATGTTACATAGGATGGACATTCGGGACAATTACATCATTTTGAAAATTTCCCTTATAGAGGCAAAACTTGTTTTTGAGGTCTTCATAGAAGTTGTAGGTCTAGAAGTCCTCTTCGAAACGGTCTTTGAATGACCTTAATCCAATATTTGTAGTGAAAGTTATGCCCTTTTTACCAATACAAGTCGGAAGAAAAAAAGTAGAAAGAGAGAAGTTGTGATCGTGCAGAGTCGTGATTGCGACTTTGCGGACTTGCGCGATGAGCAATCACAACTTCGCAGTCGCGTGCGCAAGTGTACGATCGCGACCTGCTGATCTCCCTCCCCCAAACCTGAACATCTTCTACTCTTTTGACCATAACTTTATTGTCCGACCTCCAAATAACCTTATTTTTGAAGCAAGATGTACTTAATTCATTCGTTATGTTCACTTATTATTACACCCTAGATATGTTATAATACTTCCAAGGTATACGTTGAGGTGTTACATTTCTCTCCCCCTTAAAATAGAATTTTGTCATCGAAATTCATACCTGTATCTCCATGGTGATACACTGGACTATATAAAACCCTTATCCAAAAACTCCTATAACTGAATCTTCAACTCTTTTAACTCTATAACAGCCATTCTATAAGGTGCCCTTGAAATAAGAATAGTACCAAATATGATCTTAGTAGATAGTTTTACCTCCCCCTTGGGTGGCAAACCCAGTAACTCTTTTGGGAACATATCAAGAAACTCATTTACTACTAGTATGTCTCGTAAGTTCACCTTCTCCCTTTTTGAATCAAGTACTAAAGTCAAATACGCCTTATAACCTTTTCTAAGCAATCGTCTTGCTAGGATGGCCAATATTGCGTTAGTCAAATGATTGGACATAATACTATGCACCACCGTTTCTAAACCATCAAAATCTTTAAGCACAATTGTTTTCAACCCACAATCAACTATAACTTGGTGTTTAGACAACCAATTCATGCCCAAGATCAATTCAAATTCATGGACGAGTAACTCTATCAGATCAGCTGCAAACTGTTTTCTATGGAAAAATAGGGCAATCTCTATACACTTTATTCACATATACACTATGGCCCAATGGACTAATCACACGCATATCATAGACTAGTCGATCTATTGATAACATTCTATCACACACTCTTTGGAGGCTTAGGAGGACCCGAAACCGATTGGTCTCTCCCTACCACACTATTAGTTGACTCCTCATTAGCTTCACGAGGTCTTTCCATCTCTATTGTTTATAAGAAAATAGGGACATCTACATTAGGCCAACATAAAACCAAACCATATCACACATTACTAGACTCTTATTGATTAGAACTGCCCAAACCATGCACTTTGATACCATAAAATGTAACACCCCTATATGGAACCTACAATCATCCACACATAGCAACCAAATTCTTGTACATGCACTCAAGGTATATAAATCTATTCAATGCTATACATATACACATTGCAAAATTTCATATCATTTAACATTATCATTGCAAAGTATTGTTACATCTTTACTTTAACATGATAATCTGAAAGGAAAATATACAATTTCCTTTACACCTTTACATGTGCAATCATCTTAAACCAAAAGACATATCCAAAGGTACTTTTACTCCTAGCTGTTGGCCTTGGTCCCTACAAATGTTCCCTGTACCTCACTCTTATGACCTAGACCTACATGGATTAACATACGTGCTAAGCTTGAAAGTTTAGTGGGGAAAACACTTAGTTTGGATGATTACTTATAGCAATCATCCGCCAAGTACATACATTCAGAAATATCACAACTCATATACCAAAAAATCCAATTCATGAACCAAACATGGATATTCAATGCTCATGTAAACAATGATAGCATACTTAAGCAAAGTACATAATGCAAATATGTTTCAATATGTTATACATATATAATAAATTCACCTTCAAAAGTCAAACATTGATATTCAATACTCATTTATGCAAATTATCAATATAATTGCGCACCAATACAATTCATCATTACAACTAATACCAATTATTAATGTTGTCATGTTGTATTTCTTATTTATGATTGTTAAGTTTCCTTTCTGTATTAAGCCTGCACATTTTCTTTGGGTGTGGATAATGGGTGTTGTGGATATCGGAAGATATCAAACTGTGGATACCCGAAGGTATCGAACTGTGGATACTTGAAGGTATCAAACTGTGGACACCGGTGGTGTCAAACTATAGCAACTACACTGTAACCCTATAGGCATGCCTATCTATCCATAACCAAGGCAATAGAGTAGGCATTATAATATTTTCTTTAATCATTTGCAAATTTCACAATTCATATATTAACAAATCATATGATATACATTTCAAGTCATAAAATCTATATTTGCGTTCATATATGCAATTCATGTCTTACCACCATTAAAAGGGTATCAAAATCACACTTGTATGATCATATTATACATATATGAGTAATGAATATGCATACAAATTATTTATGTTCATGTAAATTTTCTTTGGAATGCATTATGCTCAATCTTATATTCCAATGTTTAGTCTCCCAATTCACATATGGTAAGTCTTATTTTATTTATTTTTAGGTGTTCAAAACTTTCATACACATTCAAAAATGTTTGGATAAGATTTAGTAAAAATCCAAAGCGAAAACAAACTCAAAACAGTGCAATTTGAGCTAAACCTCGAAGTAGTCTAAAAATAAGCAAACTATCAACCCATAAACAAATCACATGATAGAGTCTAGTTGTTCCTTAATATTCGTATAGAAAAAACTCAAAAATAGGTTTCATGATCTCCTAGAAATTTATCCATCTATGTCTCTATTTTCTAAAATACTAAAGATCAGGCCATTTAGACTTCTAACACATGAGCTATAGACCAAATATAACAAGCTGCTCCAAAATAGAGGTAGCATCAGGTCACCATTTTCTATCCCAATTTCTAACGTCATAAAGCTAAAATTAAGTCAGAATCTCTTATAGAGATTTCTATTTCTGTGTCTTAGTTTTCATATTCAACTAAAATCACCAAATTTAGAGGTATGTATGCTGATTTATGACCCCAAAAATGTGATTGGTTTAATAAACCCTAGAAAGAATTCTACTACACTATACTCCCTTGTAATATTCAACCAATTCTATGCAAGTTAGCACAAAAATAACACCAAAGCATCATCCCAGCAATCACTCCACATCCAAATGAATCTTTTTACATATTCAAATAGACAAACATATAGAAATTAACTAAGTGAAGTCCCAAACCTTAAAATTGACAAAGTAGTTCTTCTAATGTTTTTCCTTCCCTTCCTTTTTAACTTTGCTTGAACCATCAAATGAAAAATGATAGGATGAAGAAGGTGAATTGGAGTGGAGAAAAAATTGAAGTTAAGCCATCAAAGTTTCGTCCATCTCTGCTCTTCATATGCCCTTTCATGAAATTTCTTATCCTAGATATATGTTTCAATCCCATTGGACGATATGTCACAATGTGCTATAATCCCATTAGACCACGTCTTACAATTCTATTGGACCATGTATTAAAATTATATTGTACCATGTGTTACAATTCTATTGGACCATATGTTACAATTCTATTGGACACACTTGCTTTAGTCTTATTGGTACATGAGTTGACTTTAGGAAAACTACATATTGATCCTTCTTCTTCCTTTAATTCCCACATTAGCCTATAATCTTATCAATTTATTTAATTCCCCTATGTCTTCAGTTTCTAATGGCAAAAATTTCATGCAATTTGGTTAATTATATCAGAAGTTATACCCCAAAAACTATAGGTTGTTCGAAAAAAAGGATAGTAGCTAGAACTCAACTTCAAAACAGAATTCAAAACTCTTAGAGGAAGAAACAGATTTTGGTTCCTTCATGAAAGTTTTAGACCTATGTCTGTATTTTAATCTCAAATTGAAATTATCCAATTTGGAATTCTACATGCTAAGATATGGGCAAATTATAGAAATCTATTTAGTGGAACCTATCCATTTAGCGAGGTACACATCCCAAATCAACTAACTTCGATGCAAGAGAAACACAAAAATACATCCAGCTTAACCAAAAACATCTCATGTACATATGGAATACTTCTTTTATCAGTTCTCCTCACATCACATTCATAAATTCAAGCAAACATATCAAAAATTTCCATACATATTTCACGTTTAAGTATGTATGTCCATGTCGAAGTGAACAAATTATCCATTTACTCTTGTCTTTTACATTAAGTACCATTATATCTCTTATTATACTTGGATGTAATTAATTCATTCGTTGTATTCACTTCTTAATACACACTAGATATACTATAATACTTCAAAGTTATATGTTGAGGCGTTACATGAATTCCACCACAAAACAATGAGTGGTATGCGATTTTTTGGAGTATAAGAAACCCATGGTAGTGGGCTTGCTAGAGACTAGAATAAAGAGTACTAATCTAATGTATTCCACCTCATTTTAGAAAAAAAAATTACACTATCATTGCTAATCATCTAAACCATTCAAATGATAAAATAGTTGTAATTGTCAATCCCTTATAAGCTAGAGTGACAGACTACCATATTTCTTGCCAAATTATCCACATGGTGATTGAAGTTCAAAAAATCCTAGGTATTATGTGTATCACATTCATTTATGCTTTTAATTTGGCCTTTCAAAAGGACTGAACTATGGCAGGAGCTTGAAAAAATGCATACGGGAATGATCCACCCCTAGTTATCGATTGGTGATTTCAATAGTAACATATATCTAAATGAAGTGGAAGGAGACTATAAGATCACTAATCCTTTCAATGATATGTTCAAAGAATGCATATACAAAGTAGAAGTTGTTGATCTTAAATAGGATGGGAACTTCCTAACATGGGGCAACAAGTAGTAGTTTCCTTTGCTCCTAAAGAAAAAGCTAGATCACGCAATGGTGAACTCAAACTGGTTAATGATATTCCAAAAGAGCAAGGCATACTATGGAAACAATATTTCCTCTTATAACTTGCCAATAAAGGTAAACCAGGGACGTTACCTTAAAATTCTTACACTTTAGATTCAATAATTATCTCCTAAAGGCAGAGGGTTATAAATGTACTATTAACAAGGGAATGGGAACTCAAATGGAAGGCTTTAAAGCTTACAAGTGTGTTAGGAAGCTTGAAGATATCAAAATTCAACTATTAAATAAGATCAAAATTCATAACATAAAGGAGTTTCTTATAAATATAAGGAAACTAGAATAGATCTAAGAGGAAATGTACCTCAAACCTAAAGACAATCTTCAAAAAGCTAAGGAGAAATTAGCTTTCATAAAGTATTCTTAGGCTCAAAAGTATCACTCCTCCCTCCTAAAGCAAAGATCAAAAGCATTGTGGCTCCAAAATGGGGACAAAGAAAACAAGATACTTCCATAATTCTATCCTTATAAGGAAGCACAGAAATAGTATAGTCTCTATCTAGATGCTAGAGGTAACATGTTTAAGTAACAAGAAATTCAATAGGTCTTTTTTTCTCTCACTTTAAGCAGTAGGATTAGAAAAGGAGTGCTTCTCTAGTGTACATGCATTGAGGCAGTATTACTTAAATGCAATTACAGAAGATCAAGGAGTATTACTCTTAGCTCAATTCTCTAAACAGAATGTTAAGAGATCCTTGTTCAACATCAATCTAGAGAAATCTCAAGGGCCAAATGGTTGGAATGTCAATTTTTTTCAAAATTCCTGGCATATTGAAGGGGACCAAGTTGCAAAATTGATACTAGAAATGCTTAGCAAGGGTATAATGCTAAAGGAATTCAATAGGAATATCATGTTGTAATGTGATCTACAAAATAATGGCCAATACGTTGGCTACAGACTAAAGGAAATACTAGGGAGTGCAATAAGCCCAAATCAAGGGGCTTTTATTAAGAATAGATGAATTAGGGATAATATAATGCTAATTGGGAGCAAATTAAGGAGTATAATAAGAGGAAACATATAAATGATTGTCTAATCAAACTGGATATCGACAAGGCATATCAATCAATTTCATAGGAATTCATTATAAATTCACTTGAAGTTATGGGGGGTTCTTGATCAATTTAGAGAATGGATCAAAATGTATATCCATAGTCTCTTATAGAATTTTGGTGAATGGGGAAGCTACTCCGACTTTCCAGGCAAGAGAGGCTTAAGACAAGGAGATCCTTTATACCCCTACCTTTTCACAATTGGAATAGAAATGTTCTCTAGAATACTAGAAAAATCAATTAAAGGGAAACGTTAATTTAAGTTCCACTTAAAATGCAAAAGGGAGAGAAATTATCACTTAGCTTTTGCATATGATACCCTATTGCTTTGTAGAGCTGATAAGGAATCAATTTAAATCTTTAAGGAGGCTTTAATTAGCTTCTCTTCAATGTCAGAGTTAAAGATTAATAAAGATAATGTTTTAGGATCTGGAGGGAGATAGGCTAAACAACTAACTAAATTTACAGGTTTTAAACTAGAGAAATTGCCATTGAAGTACGTAGAACTTCTAATTTCCCCTAAGAAGCTGAGTATGATAGCCTGTAAAGCACTTTTGGATTAAATACATGGAAGATTGGAGTGTTGGAATAATAGTTATTTGTCCTATATTGGTAGGCTCTAACTGATAACTTCCACTTTGCACAATCTACATATCCTGTAGTCTAATCATATAGTAATCCCTAAAGAACTGATTAAGGCCTTGTAAAGACCAATAAAGAACTTCCTATGGATTGGAAGTCCAACTAATCATCTATATGCTAATGTTTCTTGGAAGGATGTATGCTAACCTAAATCAAAAGGAGGACTAGATATACACTCAATTAAAACTGTAAACAACATGTTTAGAACAAAATAGATTTGGAGAATTTTAGTACAAAAGGAGTCCTTATGGGTGAGTTGGGTCCATTATTTACAAAATTCCAGCTAATGGATCATCATTCCTTTGGCCAATTCAGCATGGACTTGACAGCAAATGATGGAATTGAGAGATAGAATCCAGGGAAGCATAATAAAGCAGATTGGAAATGGAGAGGACTCCTTATGGTTTGACAATTCGAACAGCTTGGGACCTAGTTGTCGGAGTCCACTATACCAACAAATCAAGCATATTCTTCCTCCTCAAACTAAAGAGAAATAGATTAAAATGGGGAGGCAGTGGTCTAGTAACATAAGGGGACTGGAGAAAATTCTACTAATATACCGGACTATGCTCCTATCCCTGTCAAGGAGGATACCACTATTTGGATAAGAGGCAAGAATGGAGATTTTGAAAATAAACTATGAATCTATTCAGAACTCAGGGAAGAAGTAAATTAGCACAAGGTAATCGGGGATAAGCGTGGAAGTGCTAAAGCTAGCTTCGTCCTTTGCATAACAACTATAAATAGACCGCCCACTAAGTCTAGAGTTAACGGAGTGGAGATAAACTAAACATACATGTTCTATAAGCAAGAATTAGTGCACCACCGATTTTTCACTTGTGAAGTTATTAAGGAGATGTTGAGTAATGCCCTTACATAGAGTATCTAAGCTGCCCTATGACTAGTTTGGAGGACATAATTGCATGAGAACAATTCATATAGGTTCCCCTCCTCTTCACACAAGATACTCTTCGCCACACCTTGACTAGCTTCAGATACATGGGTTGGAGTGAGGGGAACAGCAGAATCCTTCAGGTGAAATAGAGAAGCAGGGGGCAAATGACTGTTGAACAGAAGAGACGAATTAAAGAGTGGCCATGGGCTTCAACAAATGTGAAAAGATTAGAACTGAACAATGAAATATCTGCATTGTGGAATGTATGAAACAAATATGAAGTACACACTTAGCAGTCGGGGAAAGTCTAAGGAAGACAGTGCTACTAACCACTAAAAGCGCTTATAATCATAAGATAGACAATTTCAGTTGTGTTCAGAAGTAGAGACCGTACACTTTGGCCAAGTGTCACTTGTTGGCTAATTGTAAAAGTTACCTTGCAATCTTGCGTTTAAATCTTTTTGTAATTGTCATAGCTTAATACAATTTCGTATTTTCAGAAACAGAAAAAAGTTCCATTTGCGAATTGGTATTAGTTAAGCTTCAGCCATACCACCAGATTTCGGTAGCTAAGAGGTCTAACTAGAAGCTTGCTCCCAGATTTTATGAACCTTTCATAATAATCGACAAAGTTGGGACCCTAGCCTACAAGCTTGAATTTCCACGAGAAGCGATCATACGAAATGTCTCACGTAAGCACTTATCTTTTCACAGGTTTTCACCTACACTACCAACTGAACTCATTGCGAAAGAAAAAGTACCTATAGCTATTCTGAGAGATCATAAACCACCAACGCACGTCCTGGTGAAGTGATCGAGACCAACAGAACATGTCACGTAGGAGCTCTTCTTCAACTTACAGAACTACTACCCTCACTTGAACCTTGTGGACAAGGTTCCCTGAAAAGGAGCGGAGAATTGTTAGGAGCACGAAGGAAGAAGATGGCCATAATATCTTTTCGTTTCCTTAATAATAAACGATATCATTTCACCGTTATTATAAACAAAGACAGGTGTCACACCTTGTCTTACATTATCATTTGCTTGACCAATGTCACCGATTAACGAATATTTATATCCGTCTCCTGGTGGAAGGAAAACAACATCAATTGGTAACAGCCACATATTCCCTCATACGTCGTCCTCTCTCGTAATTCATTCTCTTTCTTCTCTGAGTATTCTTTCCTTTCCTGCAACTTACCGTCTTCGTTTAATAACCTACTGACGACTGGTTGCTATCATCAGTAAAGCTACAAACTTATAAGAAGCAACAAAGCCACAGCCAATTATTGTCAAAATAAGGGGCACAAATTTTCACGTATTCAGAATTGAAACAATTTCCCAAGGAATTTTTCATATAATAAACTTTGGGGAAATTGGGAAAAGAATATTGGTACATGTTGATTTTAGTCTAAATAAACTCTCTTCCAAGTATTTTCATTTCAATCTTGATATCTGGGTTGAAGCTGTATTAATATGAATAGGCTTATTCCTGCCATCGAAGTAGGACAGAATGTCTAGTGTATGTATCTGTCCACAATTCATTTTGGCAGGTCAACCTGCATGCAAGAGTAGAAAACACAGATCATTAGTTTATGATGTTAAATATTCAAGACAGCTTGGCCAGTATTGGCATCATAATGGGCACAATATATTATTGGAGCAGCATCCAAGGGTGTATGTTCTGAACTACAATTTTAACCGGTCAACAAAGTGCCTTACCTTATCCTAAATCTACAGGAACCATCAAACCGTCATGTGCAAGCTGCACTGGTATTCCTTCCCTACATGGAAATCAATAACAAATTTAGTCAATCATTTTTTTTTTGGAACAAGCAGTCTGTCCTTCATCACAAGTAATCCTATTCAGCTAACCCAGTATGGTCCACTTCAACAAGATCCCAGACAACAGCAATACGACATAACTAGGATTCAAAGCAGACAAGATTAATCAGACAAGCCAATAATCAGCAGGGAAGACAATTTTTACACCTTTTAGACCATTCTGCTAGAAATTCATTGTCCTGGTGATGGTCAAATTGATGAGTCATTCCAATTAAAAGAGCTCGCTTCGGACATAATCTCCTTATAGCATCAAGTGTCTGAACGTACAAGTACATGTCACACAAAGCATTAAAATGTTATGTAAACAATTAAATAACAAACCTCCAAACACAAACCTGAGGAAGGCAAAAGTGAGTATTATGAGATCCATTCTGCAGAAAGTGCAAGGGAAACACTTAGAAAACTTGACGAATAATGTCAACAATTACAAAACAAAATTAAAAATAATAACTGCATAAAATTGGGTAAACATGTATCATTAATTAGAGTGAGAACAGAATGGGAATGGGTGCATATAGACTGGTAAACATGTATCATTAATTAGAGTGACAACAGAATGGGAATGGGTGCATATAGACTGGTAAAGGGAATACACATCTATATAACTTCAGCACACTCTTGACATGAAGGATACCCATTAATAGCCAATCGACGCATGACCTAAAAAACATCAGACAACTTAAGTCACTGAGTTAGGTTAATGAACCGTACTGGATCACTAAGGGTAAGTTTCAAATGACATCAATAACACTTAGCTGCAATCTATGACAAATGATGCATCTAACAATGCAATTTACTTTTTCTTTCCCATTGTCTATAACAAACCTATGTTTGTGAGAAATATGCATTACACATAAGGTATGAAATTCATTGTCTGATATACAGGAAAAATACAAATTTCAAGTCCACTCTCACTTAGTATAGCCATAATGCAACAGGAAGGGTTAAAACTTTTCAATCCAGATGTCATTGTCTCCCTCTATAAGAATAGGTTAAAAAGTTCAGGTATCTAAACTTCCACATTTGGATATCCTTTATAATGTACTAATCTATTGTATGTGAATTCTTTTCTCAATTATCAAAACTTACTTGATGTTCATTATTATTAAATGAACTCTGAAATTCTTGATTAGTCCTCAGTTTACACAATCTAACATATGGAATCAAAGGTAGATGAACTAGCAATACTTAATTTATAGTTCCCTTACTACTGGTCCAAGACCATCTTAGAATGTCCTGGTCGCTAGAATATTAGGAGATAAAGACAAAAGAAAAAGAAATGGATTTTCCTGACCAACCCTGTATAAAGTATCCAAGATAAGCAGATCCAACTGCCCAGCACCATTCTTTGAAATAACTGCAACGACCAAAGTTCACCAAATTCAAAAGTCTAAATAATATGATAACAATTCAGGAAACTTAAGGTTAAAATGCATACATTCATTTTATAATATCTTCCAATGCAGTTATGCAACTCATATTCATTTATTTCAAAGCAATTAAGAAACTCAAACACAGAGGAATACACGATATCCATGGTTTACACAACACAAGTGACTTGAACACTCACCATACTCTGTGGTTGCAGGAAATCGAGAAATATCAGATATATAAGCTATCTTACATCGTTCTCCAAATAGAAAGCCTAAGGAAATATAATCTTCTCCATGCATCACCTGCAGCACAGAACAACATAAGACACAAGGACAGATAGAAGTTGGAGTCCCTATATACAATATTTTAACAGGGGTTCAGGAAAGTAACTGGCAAAGGAACAAATTTTAAGCCTGATGCAAAGAACGGTCTATGGCAGTCTTCTTCAATTATATGCCAATCCAGCTGAGCCACCCTTCTTATTTCTTGGCCCTTTGTCAACTTTTTGCGCAACAAGTAAGGGAATTTCTTAGAAATACTGTTCAAAAATATGACACAAACATGTCAATGGATCAAAACTAAACAACAATAGTGTGGAAAACAAACAGAATTCCACAAATATCAATTTCATGGTTGGAATTTTGAGAAATTGACATCATTTTATTCTGCACCATGACATGCCAAATTTTGAAAGACCCAGCCCAGTCAGCTTACATGACATCATTATTGAAGCTGATTGTCCAGTTGTGAGACGCCAGAATGTATATGGATAAACTAAATTGTTAATTACCAGGATCCAGCAAATGCTATAATCTAAATAAACAAACTTTAAAATTGAATACTCTGGGTACGAACTTTGCACTTTCTCAAGGGGCTTAGGACAAGAATATCTTGCAATGCAGATAAAGAGTGAAGCCACATCAAGAAGGATGAGATCGCTATGTCTATTCTCACAGGTTAACCCACATTTGGAAGTGTGAGAGTCCCTAAAAGGTTCATTCTCCGGTGTATAGAAATTTGGTGCTCCAAAAGTAGATATAAAAGTTTTAAAATTAAAACTTATGAAGATACATTGTATGATAAACCACCGGATTACAAGGTAGAAAGTCTATCAAACAAATTACACTTCATTACGTATAAAATATATGAAAACAGTATATCCTGTGCTGTTTAATAATTCAGCTATAACACCTAAGCATTAAGGCCTAGGTAAAATCCAAGGAAGTAAACCGGATTAAAAATCAAGGTTGCAGAAGAATTTGGTGAAAGTAAGTAAATCAAGAGAGAACGAAGAGATTGAAAGAGGGTTACCTATCCATTGCAGACTGACTTAGGTAAATTGGAGTGGGATCAATATCATTTGAAGAACTATAGGGTTGAACAGCACGTATATCATCCAAACCAAGAACAGCATCAGCATGTTCATGAGTTAAGATGATCTGCAATATACACCAAAATTTTTATCATTCTTACAAGAAATCAATTACTTCCACAAAAATTTAAAAGAAGGTTACATGGTCGTAGAAAATAAAAATACTCACCGAATCAACTCGTGGAATGCTGTGGAAAGTAAACCATCTAAGCACTTGTTCTCTAAATGTCTTCCCCACATCTATTAATATGTAGCTGTGTTTATCCTTACTCCCTACATAATCAATGAGCAGAGACGTATTTCCCCTACAAAGTGATGTCTTCGACCATTTAATCTTACATAAATAGAAATTTCCATAAACATTAATCAAGCTCTATACATCAGAACCTGTAGTTAGGGTTCTTCTCCGGCGGGAGAGTAAGCGACTGGGAGCAAACGGGGCACGGCGGATTCGACGGCTGGATCAAGCACGTTGCGTTAGGAACGGCGCTGGAACAACCGGTTCCGAGGAAGATCAAAGCCGACCGACCAGTGTCGTCGCCGTTAACGGCGAGAACGTTGCCGTCCATTGTACAAGTCTCCAATTTGCTGGATCTGAAATGGCGTGGAAAGTACGTGGAGGGAATTTTCAGCATGTCCAAACGGTTTTCTCGTGGTCAAGGCCAAGGAAAACGATTTGTGCACGTGGCCAACATTTGGATGTCCCTTCGCCTTCAATGTTGAGAATAGCGCATAATCGGATTTAGTTACAGTTAAAATGTCTTAAATCTTAGTGGACTTGACGAAACTTGAGAAAGTATTGGTATTGAGTAATGTTGAGTTGGGTATTATTTTAAGCAATTTTTTAAATTATAAAATAATTACTAAAATTTATAAAATTATAAAAAATTTAAAATTAACTGAATTTTAAAATATAAGGACTAATTCTTATAACTTACTGATACAAAAGTTCTTTTTTTTTTCCTATTTAATATACTTTTAAATCGAACTCGATTTAGACTAAGGTGCTGTTGGGAAATCGCAATCGGAGCTCGGAGAGCCTGAGAGGCAATGTTCTGAAATCCGGACCGGTTATCGAACCGGTGGCCTTACTGGTCATTGGTTTGACTGGTTCGATCGGTTCAACCACCGGTCGAACCGGTGTGACGTAATAATTATGCAATAATTATATTTAATTATATATAATATTAAAAA
>JANIJH010000002.1:52796456-52808783 GCA_024520975.1 Erythroxylum areolatum
GGTCGGTCGTGCTAGGCCCAAGCCCAGACTCAGAACGACGCATGGGCCGATCGGCCCATCCCTTGATGATTGACCTATTCCTGTAAGTATTAGCTATATAAATTCATTACCTCATCATGAAAAAGGTACGACTTGAGAACCCTAATATTCTTTATTCACTAGCCACCAAAATTCTCACAAAAGACTAGCTTGAGCGTCGGAGGGGCCTACCGACAGTCAACCCCCGGTGTGCCTTCATTGTTTTGCAAGTGTTTCTAAACTAAAGTCAACCAATCTCATAGATCCAAGCAGCAGCGCCCAGCCCCACCGAAATTCGACAGACCAAAGATAGTACATAAATATAATATTAATCTCATAATTATAACCTTATTATAATTTTACTTGCCAAGTATAATTATACTATAAACTTGATTATTTACATTTTCACATATACAAGATTAAAAAAATAACTTACAACTAAATCTATTAACCGTAAGGCATAAACCACCGCGAGAAAAGCTTGTTGAAAGTCATGGGAGCTGAGAAACCTACAAGGGCAAGTCCATCAAGGATTCTATGCACCACAGTATCATCCATTCATCAATTTATTAGAATTTACAATGACGTACAGAAAAAGGCAAAGACACGTAGGTATTTCGTTGTCAAGTACTTCGTCTTCCACCACCAAGAGATATTGTATTTGAGTCCTCACTTTTACACTCAACTTTGGTTGCCCCATGGAAAACATGCTGGAATCAACAACCACTTAAACCTACCCATCCAGTTGCCTTATCAACTTTCTGAACTCTTCATCTGTGCTTTTAAGCATTACTGGCAAAGGCAATTCAGTCTCACTTTCTACAACCTCCATGTGCCTTGGCTTAATCCTCTTCTCTAGACTGAAAGCGAAGTACTGTGGGAACTCCCTCAAGTCCTCCATTTTCCCATCCATCTCCTTCACAAAATAATCCAACTTCGGCTTGTAATTGTTCTCAATACTGAAAGTAAGCAATGATGGGCATCTCAAAACCATATCGATTGCCTCGTCCCTCGCAAACCCCACACTTTCCAAGAACTTCAACTTAGGAATCAAGGTGTTCTCCACGTTAGAAACCAACAAAACCGAGTCCTGATAAGCCAATGCATCTAAATCTGTAAACCCAAGCCTTTGGAGATAAAACAAGCAGGGTTTAAGCTGGTCTCTCACACTACAAACCAACAACCTCGGGCACTTCTTGATGACTTTCCTAAACTTTTTTTCTGGGACTTTAAGATCCTGGGAGAGAAAATCGAAAACTGGTTTGAGGTCAGTTCTGATGTTGGAAGTTAGAATTGTAGGACACATGCCAAAGATTCTAGGCAAGTCGTTTTGGCGGATACCTTTGGATTGGAGAAAGTAAATAATGGAATGGATAGAGTCGAGAGAAGCAGTGTGGAGAGAGGGATTTTGGGACAATGCTTTGCCAGAGTCCACACCCATTAGTTCAAGGCAGAGGATCTTTTCCTTGATTTGGAAGGAAATGTTTTTGTGGGCAGGCGTGTAGAGAGGATGGTCATGAAGGACGCTTTTGGGTTTGACGGATAAATATGCAGTTGAATGCTGGGAACTCGAGGGTGGCCGATTTGATTTTTGGGAAGAGAAGAAGCACATGGATGAGCGTAGCGCTCCAGTTCCTGTAGCTGACATAGTTGTTGAAGGCTGTCGATGAAGAGATATTATCCATCAGACATATAGTAATGACATGTCAGCATATAAGCTAAATTTGATTGGATCAAAATAGATTGCATGGATTATTGCCGTTTTTTTTTTTATAAAATGGATATTCCCCAACCACCCACTTGAAACCATCTTTGCAAGAAAGGGAAAAGAAGGTTTTGATGTTTTTAAGTTTTAGCTATATGCTTACGTTTTTTTTTGTTTTTGATAAATCAGGGTTTGAACTTGGCCTGATTATCTTAAACTTATGAACTATCCTCTTAGACTTATAAATAGATAAATTCGGGTTTGATCTTAGATAATAGCAAAAATATCTGCTCTAACGAATAGGTCATCATCATCAGAGGGATTACATCACCTTAAACAAAGGCTGCTCTTTTCAAGACTCGAATTCACGACCGCACACAATCATCTCCCCCTTTCTACCACTAGGCTACTGGGCTATATGCCTATGTTGAAAAGAGTGAACACATTCCTATTGACGATGAGGATGAAGAATTAATTTAAGTTAACTAAAACTTGATTGTAATAATTAATTTTAAACAAGCAAATCTATTATAGCACGAGATGCCTACGTGACATTGTAGGACCTACAGTAGATTTCAACAAAGACAAAGTTATGTTACAATAGGATTCAATTTAAACATTCCTAAAATAATGTAGTTCCATTTATCATCAAAAGCGAACATTCTTTTGCCTTAAAATAAGAGGACAATACATTGGTTAGACCTTAGCTTGAAGTTAAAAACAAATATAATGAGCAAATAAGTAGATTATAGATTAAATATGCCAATTTCTACAGTGATCCACCTAAGCAATCTCGAGTTGGGAGTTTGTCTAACAATCTTCTAGAAATTAAAAAAAAAAACAGGAAGGGGAACGTTAGAACACAGATCTAACAAATTTTTGGTTTCTGCTTAAAAAAAGAATTCAAGAGTTGCTTCATTCTTATTAGGGATTAATGTGAGTCTTTAACTCGATTAATATTTGTACCATCAAAAAATAAACATGAAAGTTTAAAAAATATATTTTAAATTAATTTTAAATAGATGGTAAAAAATGAACGTGGATATTGATTTGGATATGAGTCTAGTGATAACTAGAATCGATGGATACCCATACTCTTCACTTTTTTCATTAATTCTATTTTTTGTTTTTGTTTTAATATTTATGGTTAAATATAATAAAATATTAATATTTTATGAAAAAAAAATAATTTTAAAATTCCCACTTTACTCCTCAGTTCTCACATTTTTTATCATATTTTATTTTCTTAAAGGATGATAATAATGTAAATAACATGAAGACGAAGTTTTGAATGTTATAGAATTTACGTAAAGACAATTTGAAGTTTTGAATATTTCTGTTTTTGATCCAATTTTTTATTATAAAAAATATTTATTGTCTTTGCACTAAATATTATAATTTTTATTATTCCAATTTTATGATTTTTTAAAATATACAAATCAAAATCTTAACTTATTATTATTAAAATAATTTTGATTTGAAACGCTCGCAAAAATCTGCTCTTTATATTTTTTATTTAGAAGTTATATTTTTGTGTACTATACAACTCGATAGATATCTAAAAACTCGAACAATCCAATAAATTTAGGTATGAATAGTAAATCGTAAAAATAGACAGATTACGTTTGTGCTAGCATACTACCGTATTAATAATCCTTCTCAGCATTTCATGCATTCTAGACGTCAACATGCATTCTAGATGCCAGCGTTGTGTAGACTGCACAAGAAGGGCGGCTCAGGAAGATGTTTTTGCACAAAAGTTAGCTCCTGTAACAAAAATTAACGTGCAACATCCTAGTGGCTAATGTCATCAGAATATGTGTGACCATACAGAGCAATGAATAATACTAAATTGAGGTTGAACTCATCTACTTTTCAGGTACGAAAAAATCAATGCGCTTCCATCTACCATTACTTGAAATTGCAAGATCCTAATAACAAAATGTAATATCCATTGAAGTTGCACATTATCTCTCACTCCATAATTACAAGTACCCTAGCTATTCAGAATAAATCTCAATGCTGCCCGGGGCTTCTGCTAATAGAATGCTGCTGAATGAGCTTTTTCCCAGGAATTTCATGATCATCCTGTAATAATCCACAACAATATAAACTTCAGTCAACATAGAGAAAAAGAAAATACAGAAACTTGGATAAGATTTCTGAAAAATAACAAAAATAAATAAATAAATAAACGCAAACAAGCATTTGTGGAAAACAGTCATGCATTTTAATTACTGAGCCATTTTTCATCCTGTTAAGTTCTGCACTCGAAGGGAAAGATATCTAGATATATTTAACTGAATACTAAAGAAGCACCAAAGACAAGAGACAAATACTCCAATAATATTCCCACAACTGACACAAAATTAAGATCAAGTTCTCCTTTAACACTTTGAACAGTGAGTTATATAATATTGAATTGGAGAATCTGGAACACCTGATGATTAGATGTAGGTTTACCAGACAAGTTCGGGTAGAATGCACCTTATTCTCAACATGGACAGACCAATGGATTCTTGGAGTGAAACTATTACTTGGCTAATGCAACTAATCTCAAAGCAATCAAGTTAAGTTGGGCAGCCTTGGTATACTACATATGGAAAGAGCGTAATTGCAGAGTTTTCGAACAAGTAGAAGCAGTGAGTTGGTTTTTCAGGACATTTTCCTCCACTGCAGATTAGCCATGTTAGCAAGAGGAATAGCTACAAATTTGACAAGCAGCATGAAGATCAAATGGGGATTGGAGTAATACTGGATTAGGTTGTCTCACAAGTGTCCCTTTGGTTTCAAGATAGATGGTTACTGGGAACCATAACTCTCTGTAACCTAGATCTTTTGGATAATTCTAGACTTTTTGTACTCTAGACTGTATATATATTTTCGAAAAAAAAATTAAAGACTTAACAATTTTCTATAGCAAATTGATAAACCTCGTGAAACAAGAGTTTTCCTATTAATCTACAGGGAAGAAGCCTGTATCACAGATTGAATTTAGTATTGTCTATAACACGGACAACAAAGCAGTATGAGAAAACACAGCACAGAAGATTCTACAAAAAAGATCCCTCCAACTTGACAACCAAAATTTAAAATAAAACACCACTTTCAGGACCCTAACCTTGTACAAGGAAGCTGCTGACTCAGATTGAACTGTCTGAACTGGGATTAGTCCCATAGTTCGTAATATATCCAGTGCATCCAATGTCAGCTGCCACCCACAGACCGCATCACCATCAGCATTGCTGCCAGACCCACGACTACTAGAACCAGCCGCAGCTACATTTCCATTGACCCATGGGCAGAACTGATTGTGATAAACAATAGGATCAAACTCGATACTTTCTTCATAATTGCTTTCACCCTCTGGAGGCCCTGAGCAACACATAGGATGCATTAACCAAGGTAGCCAGCAGAAAAGAAAATACAAAATTGAGGGGCATAACTCCGTGTTATTTCTCAAACAAATACTTCCACTTGACATATCCGTGTCTAGTATTGTTTACGAAACCACTACATACACACTTGAAATAGACATGATAACATAATACTTAAACCGCTTCCAACACCAAAAGCAGACCACAATATTCTGCCAAAAGGTAAAGTAAAACATGATCAATGCGAGTCACCACTAAACTGCAATCATAATCTCATATCTACTAACAACCTTACATCTTGCCATATATGAATTTTAGCAATAAAACAAATGATGAACGATCAAATAAGTTTCAAGACAAATGACTAGTTTAATTTGGTTCATAACAAAGCAGTCTGCTATATCAAACGGTAGGATTAATGAAATACCACGCAAAGGCATGTTTTTCAGAAAGAAACTAGAAGTATGATGATAGATACACGGCTGGATTCCCACATCGCAGTACAATGCTCAACAAGTAGAACAAATCCTAACATTGCCCGTCATTCATTCTATGCACGATTAACATCCAGGAAATAACGAGATAATGATACTGCATTATGGACCAGAGTTTCAATACCTATATTATTGGTAATCACATAATCTGATTCTGCACGCAGGCAATTATTTGTAGATGACGATTTTCCAGCCCTTGTGACTTCCTTATCAGTTGTTTCACAGCCTGAATAAATGTTTGCATTGCAAGAATGAGATGGACGAGCATTAGCATCTAGGTTTATCTTGCAGCTTTGGCTTGGCTTTTCACCACTTTCGACAGATTCAGCCTTCACCAAGCCACCTATCTTTGAACCACTATCTGCCCTTCCCATGGATCGTGATAGCATCTCCTGGTTATCACCATGAAGATCTTCCCTGATTACTTCATCAGGGACAATCTCATCCATTAAACCAGGATCAGGAGCAGATTCACCAGTCTGACCTTGATTCTCAGCATCTTCTACTCTAGGCTCAACATCACCAACTACACTTTCGGCTCTATAAACAGAAACATCAGCACCATGAATTTCAGCTTCATGACTAGCACACATACCAACACTCCCCCCACTGATGCCGAAACTAAACCCATCCTTAGCATGAGCCGTAATTGTTTCAGCATTAAAAATTTCTTCAGCATCATTTGAACTACTGACACCCATTTCACTAGGGGCCGCATCAACAGCAGGCTGGAAACAGATACTTTGCTGGGCCTGATTGCTATAATTGAGTTCTGATGTCTCATTCATGTCCAGATTGCCATACGTACTGGAAGATGGAAAATGAGCATCATCAACAGCCACTGGGTAGTTCTCAACACTTTCCATGGAGTCATCATCTGCATCATGACAGATTGTATCCATTGCAATAACTGATGAAGCACGTGTTGAATCTCTAGCATATGGAATTTCTACAACTTGATCAATTCCTTGATGCAACGAAGTAATTCTGTTTCCATCTTCATATATCTCAAGACCCACTGAATGACTAGGACCAGCACCAGATGAGTCCCTTTGATATGGAGAACAGTAGGCTTCAAAGAAATCCCTTTCTCGAGCACGTTTTGAAGGCCCAGCAGAAAACTGTCTTCCATCTGTAACTTCATCACCATCACGATCAATTACAGTTCCTTCAACACTATCAGCCGGCTGCATCATCAAGTTCAGCTTATCATATGAGCTCCCACCTATTTCAAAGCTCCGTTTACGAGAACTAGGTACTCTTGATTCATATGACATTACATGATCACCAATCTCACTGCCAGAAGGTTGGCCAATCATCAAATCCCGTCCCAGATCTGCATTATGACTGTTTTCAGGCATTACTGTCCTATCTGCCTGAGTAGACGATAAACCTCCTGCCATTGTAAGATTCAGATCAACTTCTGTATTTTGCAGCAATTTCCCTTCATCTGTAGTTGCCACTTCATCCCGGTCTTCGGTCAGCTCTTTCTCTGCATCGTCAGCAGCAAACCAACCATTGACACCACTGGCTGCACTTCCTCCACGTGTCAATCCCATCTTTTTGCTAAGATCAGTAATATCTATGCTGTTGGAAGTAAATCGACTAGGTTGACGAACAGTTGAGAATGCTAATACTCTGACGGTAGCACCACACAAGCTACAGTCCAGTAAAGGTGATCTGAAGTCACATCTAGAATCTACATCCAGCATTTTCTTCTTTTCAGTTTCCTTTTTACCTGAATATGAGTGAGCTTTTGTGCTTGGTACAGGCTCATGTGAAATACAGACCTGGGCCTGGGCAGGGCCAAAGGAACACCCATTTCTTGCCGAGTGAGCAGAATGTTCTTCACAGTCTTGAATATTTGGAAGCCATCTTGGTTCCCATCCACAAAGGCTTATAAGCCTTTGGGCCTGGTAGATGAAATAAACAGTCAAATAGAAACTAAAAGGCAGAAAGCAGATTCCAGATGGGAAAGGGGCATAATTTTATCTTACATGAGAATATAAACAGAGGGCCAAATCTCGAGAAGCTTCAAATTCTGGTAGACCGTCTGACTTAACTCCTTCTACACCAGCAAAATTCGGCAACTGGGAGAGAAAGCGATCAATCTGCTTCCCTTGAGATGCCCGCATCTGCTCAATTGCAGATGCAGCAATAATAGGAAGAAATTGAAATTGCAGGAGCCCATCAAATCTATCTTTGAATCCTGCAATTAAGGCAGATTGAGGAGTTGGAGGGAACTGCACCAAGCTTTCAGGGCAGCTATTTCCCCTCCAAGGACAGCTGGCTTTATGGCCAACATCCAGTTGCTTCGCAAAGGCTTCACCAACATTTTCAACTAAAGCCCAAAAATTGGCAAAACAAAGGTGACAACCATTATAAACCCCTAAATACTGAAAGATGACAGACATAATCAGTTTTGGACAATCAAACAGATATCAGCTGCAAAAGGAAAGAACAGCATGCATACATCAAAGCTGTAATAAAATAAACAATATCATCCCATTAACTTGGAAAAGTAAGCAAAATGCATATCCTGCTCTGGATAGTACAAAAAGGGGAAAATATAAAGCATGGCCACAAACAAATTGTATTACATAATTCCAGGAAAGAATTCATAAACCCCGTAAGATATAAGTGTTTGGTAAAAAAAATGGCAACTCAATTGTTATTTTGTACTTTTAACTCCATGATGTTGACAACAAGCCTAAAGAGTCAGGTAAGTTATAAGCAAATCTTATATGCAAAAAGTTCAGTGTTGTGATGTCAACATACAGATGCAAACCACATCTTTCTCACAGTTTTTCTTTCTTTTTTTGAGAACAACCAGTACTAGTAGGCAATTATTGCCCTGGCTTAATCCTTACATCAATATCATAAGATCTGACTCTATCATAAATAAGAAAAAAAAGATAAAGGGGGTTATCACTTTGATAATTTATCCAAAAGAGAAAGGTGGTTATCACTTTGATAAGTTATCCATCTCTTCAAAACATAAATCCGACCTACTTAATGCTCCACAAGAATAGAATTTCCACTGATAAAAAACATCTTGTATCAAGGGTAGAATGTGTCAAGTGTCCCTAAATGCAGAATAATAAGGGAAGAAAAAAGATTTGAAGAGGCAAAGTCTCCATGACAAACCTTCTGTAGTGGTCCATGACGATGACAAAATGAAACTCAGGCATGCATCACAAGATTCGCATAAAATTTTATCAACATCAGTGCTCACCCAACCTCTTTGAGCACAAGCCAAGGAGCTTGCAGCCTGCAAGAATTGGAAAAAGTATCCATGAAATTGCCCGACTTAATGGCAAAAAACAAGCAAGCAGAATTATACAATAGTAAATTTGAACTTATATTCTGTTTTTTGTTTTTTTTAAGCAAACAACCATTTAATTATTTCCACTAGGAATTGTGTAAGTTTTCCTGCTAAAGTTACATTATAAGTTGAAGATACTGACGCCGTTCTCCATCCTAGATGATTGACAATAATGATGGTAAAAGAACTTTCCTCAAAACATTCTACTAAGCAAAGATAAAACTCTATCAATAGCTAATACAAATAGGATCACGTGTACCAAAATTGTAGATCTTCTTGATTATTTTCTTTTATTACTCAAAATTTATCTCACTGCCTGCCCAGTTATGCAAAAATCTATTGATCGCAAACTTTATATATGGGATAGCCCCACTAATCCAGTTTCAAACTAGTTTGAAAAGAAACTGGACAAAATTCTATCAGTACACAATACAGATAAAACCGCATGATTACTCAAAACGCACATCTTTTCCTTCCCAGTTGTGCAAAACAATTCATGGGATACCCCACTGATCCAGTTTCAAACTACTTAAAAAGGAACGGGACAAAAATATATCAATAGCCAATACAGATACAGCTAGATATACCAAACTGTAGACTCCCCAACTATTTTCTTTTATTACTGGAAACGCATCTCATTTCCTGCCCAGTTACGCAAAAACTTTCTTTATCAAAAATTTAATTTATGGGATAGCTCACTAATCCTTTTCAAGCTACATGAAGGAAACTGGACAAAATTAAGTGTGTTCAGTTTTTCTAAAGTGACACGCATTTACTTAGCCTTTAGAAATCGGGGGAGAAAGAAAGAGAGAGCTCTTAACAAAAACTTTCATGAGGGAAAAGACAAGGTCTAGCCTTTTTATGACAGCCTAGCATTGACTAACAAAAATTAAGTGCTAGTGATCTCCTGAAGAAAGGAAGACAATAATCATAAGAGTATGTTTCAATTTAAAACCTTAGGCTTTCCAACCCAATACGATGGCTTGAATGTAGCCAACCGCCTCAATAGGTCACCTCGATCCCATGGTCTGCATGAAGGTCTTGATGATCCAAAAGCAGAGCCACCGGCATTGGTGCTCAACGAGGTCCACGGTAGCTGTGACCCAACACAAGACAGAGACGCTGCTTTTGAATTATTAGCATTATTAACTCTCTCCACACCACCAAACGTTGATGGAATAGTAGATGAGGACGCCCCAGCAAAACTAAATAAAGGGGAAAACTCGTTAAGCACTACTATGATGCTGTGAAGGAGAGCATTTAAATCTCGCCGTACGATAACTACAAATAAGTCAGGATGAGTGTTATCCCTGGGACAAACTCAATCATCCCACAAGTATCCCAAAATGGTAATTATTCCAACACGAATAGAGAATATAAACAACCTACAGCAGTAATTTACTCGCAAACTGCAACAGAGGAAGGAAAACGTATGAGAAATCAAAGTCCCTTGGCTATATCAAAGTCAAAACTGTTTGCTGGTGAAAAAAATCCCAGCCTCTTACAATTTTCATGTTCCTCATTGCTTGTACGAAACACTAAAAACAAATGAACCCTAAAACCCAAAAACTTTAGAGAGTTGAAAGACTACGAATCCCTATTTGGAGCTAGCGAGTGAGTGTGGGTAGTAAGGGGCGGAATTAGGTACCTGGCAGCAGGATTAGGATGCATGGTCCCTCCAGAGCTAATGTCTTCTTCTCGCATTTTTGGCTCCCTCGGAAATAAGAGTTGACTGTTTCGTTATTTTTCAGGACAAAGAACGTACTCCTGCTGGTTGTTGTCTTCTGTGGCGAGTATCCATTATCTCCTGCCTATATGGCGCGTAACATTTTTGGTCAAAAGTCAACTTATATTCTGACAAAAAGGTGACGTCACCTACTGTTTAACCAAGCCAATGCAATAAAATTGGAAATAATATCCAAATGTTTTTATGGTTATTTGTACAATTAAATAATTATTTTTAGTGAAAATCTTTGCATTAAAAGTTTAATTATCTAAAACAAATTAAAGTAGGATCCAATCATACAAATAATTAGTCTTAATTAAATTTCAACTAAGTTACTTAATAGAGTTGAATTTGATTCTACTAAAGATATTTGAGTTCAATTACAAACCAGAGACACTTGGAGTAGCAGGTCACAGCACCGCAATCTGAGAGCTCACCCAGTCTTCAACTCTTCGCAGCCACTACTCAGCAGCAGTTCGGCTTCCCTCATTGGCCAGGCAGTAGCTCAATATCCAAGTCTTTATTGCGTCATCAGAAGTCGCAACAAAGTTACGTGAAGAATCCTCACATCCACCACGTTGATTCACACTTTCCAACTTGAAAGGCATCAGCAATAACTCAAAGACGAATGTAGACCATAAGATTTCTCAGGTGCAACTCAACCCAGCAGGGGCACCACCATTCTAACAACCATACTATACAGCAAATCAGACATGTTTAGCTTTCAAATCCAAGAGTTGGCTCCACCCAGGAAGTGCAGCAACCTTTTCAGGAGAGTTTGATGGAATGTGTGATTTTGTTTATGAAGTTATTAGAGCCCTCCATAGAAGAAGTGCATGATTGAATCTTACTGCCATTTGTCACTTTCGATTGTTTCAATAGATGTGTGTTTCTTAGGCTATTAGGTTCTCATTGCAGCTTATTTTCCAGCCAGGTTTGATGTTTTGCTATCTGTGAAGCATTTCTTTCTTAGTCCAAGGTTTTCTTCTTTGATAGGATTGAGACGAGTTTCTATACTCTCTCTAGCCATGTACATATACTTTTATTTTATTAATCTCATTACTGATTTATTTAAAAAAATAAAGATTACTTGTTCATGGTACATTCTTATGATTAGTTTCATTAAGCCTATTTGATGATACTTTTGTATATTGGCACCCTTTAACTTCCTAACTTAAGCATGAAAGTATTGTTTTTGTAGACCTATTGACTTGTATTTGTTGTGAACCTACCTAAATCCTTACTTTCAATGCTGGAGTGACAACAACATTCTTCATTAATAGATTTACCCTGCATTTGGTTACTGTCCTCAGGGGTGAGGACGGTGGACAAGGACGTAAAAGTTCTGTCCTTCGTCCTGTTTGCTTGCTACCCTCACTCATTTTTGTTCTATCCTCAAAAGATAAGGACATAAATTTTTGTTCCGTTCAAAACTAAGGTACATAAATTTTTGTACGATGAACATGATAAGGAAAAGTCGAAAATAACCTTAGTTTAAAAGTCTGAAACCTAAAACAATAACCATTGTCCATTGTTGCTGCTGTGTCCTCCTTTGTGAAACCTTCGTCTCCACTGATAGGCACGGTAAGTAACTTCTGTTCTTGTAGAAGCTTCTCTTCCCCCTTCAATGTACGCATATGGGTGTACATGTTCTTCTTCTCTCTCTATTCTCCATACATTTG
>JANIJH010000002.1:52838971-52861385 GCA_024520975.1 Erythroxylum areolatum
TAAGTCTAAGGTTTCCAACGCGACAGTGATTCCTAAAATATTTGTTCACGGATGTCAGAAATTGGTTTCGATTCGATGGATCCTTTCGTTTGTCTCAGTATTTGATTTACTTCGATTCGATCGTATTCATATTCGCTTTTCGATTTCTTCCGCATTTCCGGTTGGGATCCGGTTTCCGGATTGGGTCTCAATAAGAAAGAAGATAAATACCTTAATTTTTGCTAACATAACAAAATATTGATAGATCATACACGTGAAACTTTCTCTATAAGCACAACCACATAAAAATGGCATGGTTGTTCATGAGAAAAAAGTTCACTATATATGTGCTCCATTAGTATTTTTAACAAAAAAGGGTTAACTTTTGGGTAAGCATGAGAGATTTTCTGCAAAATTTTCGAAAAATATGATATTTTACTAAAATTGGTAAATTGCAATAGAAGTTAGTGTCTTTTTACTCTATAATTCATTATGATTGTATTGGAAACAACCTCCCTGTTAGTTCGAGGTAAGACTGCATACTACTAAACTTCACTACACGCTACGTATCAGCAGAAACTTTACTGGTGGCCTACCCACTCTTTAAGTAATAGAAATGAAGTCGGTAATATGCCACAGAATGATGGGTAGCCTTAAGAATGAAGATTACCGTACAAGTTGAACTTGTTGACAACCGTTTGCTAAATCAGATAAGATCAAACAAATACGACTCAAGATAAGTTTTTTTCTCGTTCTCTCTTAGCAAGAATTGTAAAAGGATTACGAAATTAACGTAGTGAGAGAAAAGTTTGCGTTTGTACTCCGATCACCGCACTGTGTTTTCAGGCGCCATTTTGTCCGCCTTCAACACAAACTCCACGAGCGCTACTGGGGCATGCATGGAGCCCCAGATCCTGCTGAACAAACCTCTAAGTGAGTGTGAACCAAAAAACGTGATGAAGACATTGAGCCCCTTCCGAAACCGTCCTATAGCGCCGCTGTCGTAGGTTCCCGGCCGTCGCAGCTTCTCCCGGATGCATCTAAGTGGCCAGACGAGGAACCAGTTGAAATTGAAAAAGGCAATATCGTTCAGCTTCAAAGGGAACTAGCCGGGGAATTCAACTCTCCCAATCGCTATGCACTAAGCTGGGTAATCACTGGACCAACACCGATGTGGTCAAGTCGCTTGGTCGCCGGATTGGCTTTCGGACGTTCAGTGTGCGCCTTCAAGCTCAATGGAAACCTCAAGGCGCTATCAAGATTATTGATCTGGAACATGATTTTATCCTGGCCAGATTCAAAAAGGAAGATGATTATATACGAGTTTTAACCTAGGGATCATGGACAGTCTTCGAACAAGCGGTTGCAATCCAGCGGTGGACTCCCGACTTCCATCCCTCCCACGCGAAGCTCGACAAGGTGGTGATTTGGATCAGATTTCTTGCACTGTCTATAGCCCGCTACCACCCCCAAATTCTAGCTGCCTTGGGTAACATCGTCGGCCACACTGTGAAGATTGATGACACCACCCTGCAGGTACAACGTGGGAAATTTGCAAGTGTCACGGTTAAGGTCGACTTGAGCCAACCATTACGACACTCTATGGACCTCGAGGGGGTGATGTTGAGGGTAGCCTACAAAGGGTTACCTCAACTGTGTTTTAAGTGTGGTATGGTTGGATATGCGAATGCTGCATGCCCGCAGTGCCCTCCGCCGTCTGATGATTGCTCCACGCAGAATGAAGGTGCTGCTACTACTCTGCTGGGCAAGACGATGCTTCTGGACCAAGGCACCCGGTGGAGAAGACGACTGAAAATGGCACTGGGAGGAGCATTGTGGATGACGCTACAACAGGATACGGCCCACGGACGTTGGTTCAGCACACTCCACAGAGACGGCGTCAAGCAAGTCGACAGGCGCAGATGGGACGTGCCCAGGACAATGGATCTGTAGGGGGCTCACGTTTTTTTATTCTGTCAGAGACTGAAAATAGAAGTGAGGGGGTGGGGGTAGTTCATCCAGAACCACACCAGCGTAATTCAGTTAGATTGGGCTAAGTATTTCAAATGTCTGGTTTCATGGCCAAGGGCAAGCAAGTAGAAAGGGCCCGTCTTTTTCACTAAAAGGCCCTGCCGTAACCCCACGAAATTTCCTAAAAGCCAGAAAAAATTTCCCTTTTCGACATTCACGGGAGAAAACTCTCGGAGGCCTATCCACACGGAGTCGGGGTCCACCATTATGACCCCCATTCCATTAAAGCCCTCCATCCAGAAAAACCATTTAGCTATTACTCTTCCCTCCCATACGGAAATAATTTGTGATCCTCAGTTAATTGAGGTTCGAGAATAGAGGGTTGCCGTAAACTTACAATCGATGGATGTTGTTGAAGCCTCGGAGACCCTGAATGGCCTGGAGGATAGTTCAGGACACCATCCCAATGACCTGCCGGACCTCGATACAGGAATGGGGGAGCAGGTCGACACGCCACCCACGATCTCGGATATGGCTATGGAAACTATTTCGCAAGTTGAGGGTTCCCCTGGTGACCCTTTGGGAGGTACCGCTACTCCAGTGTAGAGTAGGTTCGTTTTATTTCTAGATTTTAAGTCTATTATCATTTGGAACTGTCAAGGGGTAGGGGATCTCGGTTTTAGACCGTCCTGCGAAATTACCATCGTCGGTATAATCATGGTAACGCTAAATTGGAGCTCGTGGACAAGCGTGAGGGCGCCTCATCCACAAGGATTGTGAATACGAAGTTTAAAGATTGGGTTCACGTAAATGGTCTTCACGAATTGGGTTACGTGGGCTCCAAATTTACGTGGAGGCGAGGAGTGGTCCAAGCTCGACTTGATAGAATGTTAGGGTCGTCATCGTGGTTACACGCATTTCTAGCAACGACGATTCATCACCTCCCTTTCCTAGGGTCTGATCATAGGCCTTTGTTAATTCACATCGACCCCCGGACTCCTCGCCACCGTAGCCCCCCGCTGTTCCGATTCCAGAATGCATGGCTGACTTAACTAAATTTTCCGGCAGTGGTAGCTACGCATTGGCTCCCCGAGGAAGCAACTACGCCGAAGGCTCTAGCTAAATTCTCAGAGCATCTCATAAGCTGGAACCTCACGGATTTTGGGAATATATTTTCTCGGAAAAAAGATTATTAGCTCGGCTAGAGGGTATACAAAGGAATATGGGAGCCAAACAAAGAGATTCTCTTTTACATTTAGAGGATCAACTTAGCGGGGAACTGATGCAGGTCCTCTATGAGGAGGAGATTTTTTGGCACCAGAAAGTCCGATGTGACTGGATCTTACGAGGGGATAGGAATACGAAATACTACCACACCCTCACACACTCTCGGCGTAAAAAACTGAGGATCGAGGGCCTTGTTAACTCCGAGGATATCTTGCTCCTGATCCTGTGCAATTAGGGCTTGAAGCTAGGTCTTTCTTTGCCCAACTTTACCTTAATGACGATAGCCCTATCCAACCCTTTCCGCTCTCTAGCCTTTTCCCTCCGCTTTCTGAAGCCCGGCTTCATATGCTCTCTCAGCCTCTCCATGATTTAGAGATCAAGACCGCGGTCTTTGATATGAATCCGCATAAAGCCCCTGGCATTGATGGTTTTAATGCGCTTTTTTTCCAGAAGCAATGGGAAATTATCGAGCCTAAAGTGCTTGCGTACATCCAGGACGTCTTCAGTTTCAAACGCTGGGACAGGGATTTAAATCATACTATTTTGGTCTTGATCCATAAAATCCCTTCCCCTCAGAGTATCACTCAATTTCGCCCTATTAACCTCTGCACTGTTCTTTACAAGATCATCTCAAAAATTCTCGTGACCCGAATGAAGAGCCATATGGGCTACTTGGTGGGCTAACCAATGTAGTTTTATTCCTGGCAGGCAAATTACAAACAACATCATCATTGTCCAGGAAGTTATTCATTCCATGCACAAAAAGACGGGTAAAACAGGATATTTTGCTATCAAGGTGGACCTGGAGAAAGCTTATGATCGTCTTCGATGGGATTTTCTCCAAAATACCCTTCAGGATATTGGCTTCCCTGAGTCTTTTATCACGCTTGTTATGCTTTGTGTGACGACGTTGTCGATGCAGGTGGATTGGCAAGGTAAGCTGACAGATCCCTTCACTCCCACCTGTGGTCTTCGACAAGGTGATTCGCTCTCCCCTTACCTTTTTGTTTTGTGCATGAAAAGGCTGGGTCAGTCCATCTCCCAAGCAGTTGGACAAGGGCAATGGAAACCGGTCAAGCTGAGCCGTACCGACCCTCCTATTTCACATCTTTTCTTCGCTGATGATCTTATTCTCTTTGCTGAAGCGGAGGATTCTCAGACACAAGTTGTTGCAAGGACTTTGGAAGTCTTTTGCCAAGCCTCAGGGCAGAAAGTCAATAAGAACAAAACGAGGATTTACTTTTCTAAGAATGTTGGCCTGCATACCGCACGTCGCCTCAGTCAAAACCTTCAAATCCCTCGCACGACCAATCTTAGGAAATACTTAGGCGTACCGCTGCTTCATGAACGCTCAACGAGACATACGTATCAATATATCATTGACAGCGTTCAGAAAAAGCTTGCGGGCTGGCGAGCCAAAACTTTATCCCTGGCAGGGCGAGTGACTCTGACTCAATCCGTTCTGTCGTCCCTTCCCATTTATACGATGTAGACGGTGAGACTCTCGCGGCTTTTGTGCGACGAATTGGAGCACATCATGAGGGATTTTATTTGGGGAGCTACGGAAGACCAGAAGAAAATTCATCTGGTTAATTGGGAAACAGTTTGCAAACCGAAAATCGAAGGGGGATTGGGCCTTAAACGTATTCGACCCTCTAATGATACTCTTAACTAAATTAGGTTGGGCTTTGATCAATCAACCCACAACCCTCTAGGTCCAAATCGTTTCGGCTAAATATTGTTTAGGCCTTAACCCCCTCCCCGTGAGGATCGACCGGACCGGAGCATCGAGCATCTGGAAAGGAATCTCTGCTACCTGGCAGTATGTTCGGCAAGGTATGCGCTGGAAGCTGGGCAATGAGAGGCGCATCCACTTCTGGTTGGATAATTGGCTTCAGGACTAGGGACCTCTCTTGTTAGTGGCTCCTACTCCTCTCCCGGATAGCCTCCTTTATGCCACAGTGACTGATTTGGTTGATGAAGCTGGTAACTGGCGGTGGAATTTGTTCCAACAATTTTTATCCTCCATGATCTGTATGGAGCTTGCGGAGCACCGGCCCCACGTTGGGGGCACTGAGGACGATAAGATGATTTGGAGGCTCACCAGTCATGGGAGATTTACAATGGCGTCTGCCTACGAGTTGATCAAAGGTCACACTACGGCAACCCACACTAGACTCTGGACCTCTATCTGGAAATAACCTGGGCCTCAGCGGATTCGAGCTTTTCTGTGGTTTTTGGCCCACGACAAACTTCTGACAAATTAGTAGCGCATGACTCGCCAGCTTACCATGAATGGCCGTTGTCACGCATGTGGACAGGACGAATCTATCTTCCATGTCATCCCGGATTGCCCGCGTGTGAAAACTTTCTGGGGTAAATTTCCCTCCATTGGGCGGGATACTGGATTTTTTCACCATGCTGTGGATGAGTGGGTGGCCCACAACCTCAGTCGACACCGACAAGAATTTTAGGTTGAGTGGCCTATGCTTTTTGGGGTAGCTTGTTGGTTTCTCTGGCAATGGCGGAACCGAAGCATTTTTGAACCTGAATTCATGTGACCAGAAACCGGTGAGCATATGGTGCTGGACTATATTACTTGGAATGAGAGAGCGCGAATGGTGGAGAACTGCATCATGCAGCGCTAAGGGCTACCTGCTGGCACTCTAGTCGGATGGTCCAAACCGGCTCTCAGGATTGGGTCAAACTGAATTCAGATGGGGCTGTTATGCACGGGACCGACATAGCCACAGTCAGAGGCATACTTCGAGACTGTCACGACAAGTGGTGTGGTGGCTTCATCCACAACATAGGGAGGGGCGCGCCTACTACTGCCGAACTCTGGGACGTCCACTTGGGGTTGTCTCAGGCGTGGGCGATGGGTTACCAACGTGTTATTGTCGAAGTGGATTCTCTTGAGGTAATTAACATCCTCTCTTCTTCTAGGGTGAGTGTCATTGATGATTTTTTGTTGGTGGCAAGTACACGGCGACTTTTGCAACGAAACTGGAAAGTCCATCTCCAGCATGTGTATTGCGAAAGAAATCAATATACCGACCTGATGACTTCTCTAGCCGCCACATTCCCCCCAAGCTTGCAGATTCTACAAGAACTCCCGGTAATTATACAGAAGCAACTTCGACAGGACCGGCATGGCGCCTTACACCAAAGAGGCCTACGTTAATTAGAGGCTGTTTTGTTTGTGTAGATCTTTTAGTTTCCCATAGTAGCCAACAAAAAAAAGATAAGATCACCCACACCACCATGGCAGTCCGACAAAACCTGAGTAGCACTTTAACCGATTTGTTTTCCTCCAGGATTAACCCCAGGTGCTGTTTCAGCACCAACACCACACAGCACTCACCTCACTAAACCATTCTAAAATATGTTCAAACAGTTGTTTGTGCGTCCAGAAAGTGGCAAACAAAAGATGGCTCCATTCTCGTAACACGCAAGTGCTTCCTCTTGTTTTTTGGCACTAACTAAGCAAATATCTCCCGAAATATGGAAGAACAGGTTGAGGGTTCGATTCGTGTAAATTACAAAATAATATATGCTCTCCGTTTGTGAGGAGTTAATACTTGCACATTTGGAAATTGTTAAATAAATGGAACACCTTCCAAATGGTTACACACGAATATTTATCCGTTTCAACCACTTTCAGGGACAAGTACACCAGTTTAAAGGAACATTACGACTTCACATAATTCACTGCAAGTTCCAACAAAGCACTACCACCCAAATGAAATGATAAAACGTCCAACCACTGAACAACTATGAAGATGCCAGCACCTGATAGAAAGACAGAAACCCAATTTCAAGTTACGTCAAGGCACTTCAAGAGATGACAGTCCAATCAATTTGAATGGATAAAATATACATTCATTCCAAGTTTTCAAAGCCAAAACACAGTACCCTTGAGAGATAATCGAAGAGAGAGGTAGAAGACTAACCACTTTATTCTGTTTTATTTTCTTCATCCTTTTCCTCGATCGTTTTCCAGACGATATCTCTTAGTCCAGTTGAGAGGTTCTTGTAAAACTGTAATTTGGGCCAAATATCAGCAAAACGAGATCTCAGAATGATATGCAAATGAAAACTATATAGCATATATAAGGACTTCATCATAAACCTAATTAGTTTTCATGTGCCACTCCCGTGTCTAAATGTTGATAAGCAGACAAAATATTTACCTTCCAGCAGTTCAAGCATAAAGCACCTAAAACTTAATAGTATTTTAACTCTGCCTTGTTAGGAAGTTAATTATTAAGTAGTGAACATTTTTCCATGAAGTTTTTGGTCCAAAAGATCATTAAAATTTCCCCAGCTTGCCGACTGATGTACAACAAACATTATCCTTTTCCTTTTGCACCCAAGTAATGGTATGCTTATCATAACAAAGTGCACCAAAAACAAAGTACACCTGCAAGAACATGGGATAAGGTGATATCACTACTAATTAAGATAATACTATTCTAAATCTATTAAGAAAAGTTAACACATCAAACCACTGGCTGCACAATATCCACAATCTACATAATTAATGGAAAATGGATATAAAACAAAGAGCCTTCTAAATATGATCATTACCTTGATTCATTTAATTACGTACACAATGCCTAAACAAATATCATACCTTGTGAAATTCCAGGGTATCTCCACCAGACTTGCGAAGTTCAACCACGTAAAGTGAAGGAGCCACTTCAAAGATCTAAATAGATAGAAGATATCATAAAATCAGACTTAAAATACTACAAAATAATGCAAAGCAGAAATATATGTTGACAGGAATCCTGAAACCATACTTCTGTTGCAACAGATAAATGACCCTTCCGTCCAGTCTTCTCCCCTTGAAGCTTCATCTAACGCACAAGCACAATAACAGTTCTGTTAGATAATAATTCAGCATTTAAGTGACAATGCAAAATGAAGTTAAAGACAATCTTGTGAAGCTAACTCCCGATCATAATCAACAAGAGTCTACCATGAAGGACGTTTAATCAGTAAAGATGTGACAATTATTTGGAAAGAGGAAGACCATAGTCAATTTCATTAAAATTACATCTCAACCAATCTTGCACAAGAGGAGACATTATCACACCTTGAATTTATTTTTCTTTATTTCAAAACCCAAAGGGCCTGCAGTTTCTTCAATTTTTGAGATGATCTCATTAGGAGAATGTTTGGAGGTGAATCTGGTTTCCCGCTTGACAAGTCCCTGCTTGCAAAAGTAAAAACGCTGTCAGGTGTATAAAAGTATGACTACATATCCACTGAAGATTGACATGACTACATATCATTGCAGTTTGTCAAACCATGGATCAGAAGACAACATAGCAATACAGTAACCATTCTTGAACACTTCTCAGCAATGACGTCACACAGATGTATAAAAAATATCACTTGAGAAATAAATATCAAATGACTAACAAACATAATGGAGGTGTTATCCAGTTCTTTTAGATGACATACAGGCGCCAAGTGGCTGATCTAAATATATCAGAAGTATCAAACACTCTTTCATAAATTGGGAAGGTCTTAGATCACACAAATACGTAGATATGTTGGGTCAGCCTTTTGTCCCAGCCAAAAAGAACAATTTGTGCAGAACATACCATTTGCTTCTCAAAGAGAGTACTCAAGTTAAGACCCTGTGATGTTGATATGAGTTCAAATGCATTCATAGTCACAGGATTCACAGGTCCTTCATCTCGCCTCTCCACAACAAGGTTTCCAGGATCCTATTCACCAAGAGGATTGTCAAGTAACCAACAGCCTGCAGTGTCCAAAGGAAAAAGATGCATGATACACAAACACAAAATTCTTACCCCTGACTCACTGAAAATAGAGTCAACATCGTCAAGACTAACATCAGGTTGTTCAAAAGTAGGTGGCTTATATCCTTTCTTGAACCACTCATTTTCAATAACCTCCGCGATAGTTATGCGCTGTTTCAATCCATCATCTTACTTAACAATAAAAAAGAATGCAAAAATTCTTCCAAAAGAATTTACAATTAAAACTATGTGTGACACTGAACATACAGTTGCAGGAACAGGGTCAAGAATCCTTTTGATTAATTTCTTTGCGCTCGAAGAGAACCACGGAGGACAGGTGAAATCAGCCTTATGTATCTGCAATCACACAGGAAAGGCAATTAGATTTATTTAACGTAAGATGTTTTGGATCTGCAGAAGCAAAAAATTAGAAATCACAAGGGAATTATATTAGTTTTGCCTCAGTGACATGCAGTAATCAAGAACATGACTTGATAAAATAAGAGATAAGCAGCAATCTGGTAACATCAAATATCTCATATCCACAAGGTCAAGACTATCAGATAACCAAAATATTCGGCATGCTCATACTATTCATTCACATCCTTAGAAAGAGCCAAAAAAATATCTTGAATACTGACAGCTCATGTACGACATGAAACTGGGAATACTTGGGTATGTTTGTAGCTGTGGATTTTTTTTTTCTATTTTATATCATCCATCTCCTTTTAATTTCCCTATTTTCCTTTTCCACTAAAAAAATTAGAGAGAAAAAGTCCAGTTTATTCAATAAAGTTAATTTCTATTTTCTGCAGTTGCACAATTAATAGAATTTGATTTATGAAAGATTTTGTAGATTAAAATGGAAAATATGATAACTAAGGTTGTATAAAGAAGACCTGAACAGAAAAACCATAATTTCTTCTTCCTAAAAAATTTTCTGGAAAATTAATCAGTTTTCTATAATTGAGACCCTCACTAAATACTACACTACACGCCTAGGATTGCTATATACCTTTAAATTTGCACTGAGGTAATAATTTAAAATTCCCTTTCTAAACATATTTAGTAATGGAGCAAGAGAACTTCCTAAAACAAAAAATCTTACTGACAATTAAGATCACCTGATTAGGAAAAAGCTTATCCTAGGAATCAATGTCACGTATCACCAAAACATTGCTTATCTTTTTATTTCACCTTATTCAAAAGCACATGCAACACAGAATATGTAAATGTGTACGTGTGGGTGGCTAAATGAGTATAACTAAAAGACAAAAGACTACCTTTTTGTACAGTTGCATAAGGTTGGAATCTTCAAAAGGCAGGTATCCAGCCATTAAGACATAAAGGATGACACCGCATGACCATAAGTCTGCTTTAGCTCCATCATAACCTTTATTATTGATCACCTAGAGAAAACAATATATAAAATGCCATGGAAACATGCTGAAAAGTTGGCAACTAAAGAAATAAAACTATATATAAAATGTCCAAGAACCTCAGGGGCAACATAATTTGGCGTTCCACATGTCGTGTGAAGCAACCCATCATCCTAAATGGTAAACAAAAACAAATAGCTATCAATTACACTAAGAACAAAAAAAAAAAAAGAAAAATATCACCAAGGTTCTGTCTGTCAGCTAACAGGATGCTGATTAATGCCATTCACAAGTTATTTCAGTTAAGAAGCCATCATACTCACTCGAACTTGCTGGGGCAGTGCACTCAACCCAAAATCTGAAACTTTAAGAACTCCACTGGCATCCAATAAAAGATTCTCAGGCTGTTGTTAGGAAAAAAATTTCAAGAACTCTATTAGCATCCAGTAGCAACTCGAAGATTGATATTTTAAACCAATTAACCTTGCTCCTTGGTAGCATCACAAGATTAATGTCTCACAACTAAAGCTCTAAGGCAATGCAAGAGCTGAATTTTTCACTTGGACAAGGTGAAAATTGAAACAAAATGCACACCTTTAGGTCTCTATGATACACCCCTCTACTATGGCAGTAATCCACAGCATTAATAAGCTGCTGAAAGTACTTTCTTGCTTCATCTTCTTTGAACCTCCCTTTACTTGCCTGATTCAGAAAGAATAGGAAAATCAAACAACTTATTTGGCTCAGGTGAAATCATGCAAGATGATTTGGAAATACTGGGCTTACAATTTTGTCAAAAAGTTCACCACCAGTCACAAATTCAAGAACAATGTATATCTTAGTCTTGCTCGCCATCACCTATAATATGACACCATTCACCATTATTGTGACTGCGAACTATGAAGTGATAGACAAATGAATGCATTAAGTATCAAAATTGTCACAAGGATAATCTAAGTCTACAAAAAGCTAACATATAAACATAAACAGAAGTTGCATTGGAGAGTATCAATGAGGCTATGCAATAAGGGAACAAGAAATGGTAATAGATCAAGCATATGAAGATCTAAGGCTATTTTATTCTAACCTCATACATGCGGATGACATTTGGGTGTCTAACTAGTTTCATGGTCGAAATTTCACGCTTAATCTGCAAAATGGAAACAACAGGAAGAACATGAAATTACTAAACTGAAGAGGTTAGCGTTTAGATTGTCAAGAAGCTATTTCATCAAGATTAAAAGCACCTTGACTATTATAATATTGCTGAAACATGCACAGATCCACTCCTTAAAACTTAAGTAAATCATCACATGTAGCAGTTGCTTCAAAGTTAATTCTTGTCATTTGCGTTACACTTGCAGATCGTGACAAAAGGAGTTGAGTGGAGCAGCATATGTCTCAAAGTAACAAAAATGGTTACAGGAAAGACGGAAAAGCAAACCTCGCACAATCATGAAAAAAAAATAAAGGAAAAAGAAAAAGGAAATAAATCATAAATCTGTAATTCCCACTATATGATAACACAACCATTGCTCACTATGCTTCAATAGAAGTAACTAACCCTAATTTACATCTTGTAAAGCATTTCTTCTCAGAGAATATGAATGGTTTGAATTCTTGAGGGCTCGGTTGAACAGAATATTCTTTCAGGATTTCTTTTCATTTTATCTGGGGGTTTATTGAGGATTATTACTCCTCCAGAAGGCAGTTACATTTCAGTAGCCAAGTTAGATAAATCGGCATTGAGATTTTACATCTTAGAAAGAGACCCTCGCTCAATACTTTGACCATCCAATCTGACCGAGTACTAGATTAATCTGTTCAAATTATCATGCTTTACGTTTACCCATCAAAATCAGTTTCCTTTTCCCTTATGAGCTACACTGCACAATAACAGAATAAGAGGAATACCACTACAAAAATACTGGAATAAAAAAATCCAACAGTAAATGAACAACCCAACCAGAACAAATGAATAAATTTAAATAAATTATCTCCATAATCACAAAACGACATTTCTCCTCCCTCCAACCGTTGCCTTGTTACCTTTTTCCAGTAAATTACAAAACAACAAAAGATCAAAACTTGATACTCATTACAATTTTTGGGCACCAAACAGATCCACTTTCAATCAAGAAAACAGTACCAGATACCAAATTATATATATTGAAATACTACCTGAGTGATCATCTTGTGTTTGAGGACCTTCTCTTTATCAAGAATTTTAATGGCCACATTCTCTCCAGTCTCTATGTTCCTCGCGAACTTCACCTTCGCGAAGGTTCCTTCACCGAGTGTCCTCCCAAGCTCGTATCTTCCCACTCTGGTCCTGCTACCACCTGTACCACCACTTCCTCTTGAGGCCATTTTTTCTCCACCTCTGTTTTCTGTTTTTCTTCTCTATGAAAAAGAATCTTTTTTGCAGCACCACAAGCCTGTAAGGGACGGATCAAGATCTCTTCTTTTTACAAGGTTGCCATACCTGAGACTTTGTCACACTCATCTTCACTCTTTAATTTATATTTATCAATCAAACAACAGTAAAACACAATCAAACTTAAAACTAAACCCCAACTGCTAAAATCAAGAAACAAGAATATATTCAGAAGTAAATAAGGAAGGAAAATTGGAGGCGATGGAAAGGGAAAAAAAATTCGGGATGAGACAGATAACCCATGACAAATCAACGCGCCCCTAAATTGACGGAAACGAGATAAATCAAAGTGCTTTTGGAACAAAGAAGGAGGTGGCGTAATTGTATTTGGAGATTTTGGGTTACGGATGGATCGATGTCGGTGTTTAAGGATGAACTAAACAGTAAATATGGATGGATGTTCAAGAGTTGAAAGGAGACGTTCTCAAGTGGAAAACAACAGAAGGTGATGGGATTCGTTTATAGATGGCAGCAATCTTTGCCTTCACAGCAGTTATCCGGGGAAGGTCTCTACTTGTGTTTTTTTTCCTTCTGTATGGCTTATTTTATGAACAATAATTGACAGTAAGAGGTCGTCCTAAATGCTTGATTCAATGTACAACAACACGTAGCCACATTTCAATTTAAGAGCTGTTTCTAATAGGCCATCATTATCGCAACAATGGGCCCACCATAAGTCAACGCTTCCCAATAAGGAAAGCCTTGGCGGCGTCAGCAGCTCTCCTGATGCAATCCAAAGAAGTCGACCCATATTTCCATTGCCATGAGCCATCTTTGATTTCTTCTTCAAGCTCGATTCTTCCCAGTTCCCATCTCTCTTTCATGACTCCCCATGAGCAATCTATATACGCAATCGTTCTATTCGAACTTGGATTGAAACAACTTATTTTCACATCATTGGAATTGGGGAGGTTGGCTTGTTGCTGGTTCTTTAGCTTTTTCCCTTGGGAACTGATTTTCTTTCCTTGGAATTCAACGAACCGCAGGCCTTTAAACAAGCTTCTCTTCCGGACGCATGCTTAGATACATTAAGAGGGCGCCTCTTACGGTGAATTTATCATCGTCTACTTAGAAACTGATACGTGTTTAATTGTTGATATATTTAATCATTTACATTTGGCGATTAATAATACTAAAATGTTTAAGATATTCACTTTAATTCATATATAATTTTAAGTATAATTTGAAAGTAGATAAATTAAAATGAGTTGAAAGCACTACATTTAGGTTGTTTTATGAAGAATCACAATCTTTTACTATCATGGAGCAAGAATGATAAATATTGAAGCAAGTAATTATTGCCCAGAAAAATGAGACGTGTGTTAAAAATACAAAGAAGATTAAAGAAGAAAGAAGCAAGTGAAAAATCAGCCAAGATGACGGCATTGAGAGCAGCAGAAGGCTATGGGATAGGAGTGAAATGCATGCGTTGTGCATTTAACGCATGTGTACGTTGCGTTAAACACAGCGTCCTAGAGCAGTGTAGGGGAGGGATTTATAAGGTGCAATGTTTATTTGTCCCATCAGATGCTACAGTGGGGCAACAAGCGCGAGCATGAAGCAGATGAGGGTCTGCGGCTTGGCTAGAGCTTGCAAGAAGTTGGAGAGCTGGCGCAAGCATGGAGAAGGGCAGGCACAGTGAAGTGAATGGTGTCGTCACCCAAACACTACCACATTAAATCGTCACATCGATAAACAGTGAAATTGAAAGAAGCTTGCAGCAGTGAGGAGAAACCAAGGGGTCTTCAGTGGGACTATAACATGGGGGGTTGAAGCATTTTTCTGGAAAAGACGCATGAAAGGTTAGGCATCCCAATCGGAGGCGACATCGATACTGATGACTTGGGTTAAGTATTTTTTAATTATTTTGTTGTTTTTTTTCTCTCATTAGAAATTGATTGTGTTATTCTATATTAATTGATTTGGGTGTTGAGTATGGATAATCAGATTTTTGTTATTGTTCGGTTATTTATGTATGAACTCATTGGGTATTATGAGATGATGATTTTAATAAGCTCATTGAATCATTAATTGCAAATTCATTGCTAGAATTTTAATATAATCCATAATAGTTATGTTAGAATTCGTATGTAGCAACTGATGATTCGTAATCATTAGGGACAACATAACCTAGGTTAAATAACGCATCGTACGTGGTTGTTGCAATGATTAATCGGTTTTCCTAATTCGTAATGCTACTGCCTAATTTCATTCTATAAACTTTACACATACTCTCTGTGGAATCGACCTAGACTCGCCACTGCTATAGTAATAGTCTAGTTATTTTATTTTGACTAGCGTAACGACGCGTTGTCAAATTTTGGCGTCGTTGTCAAGTAGTGTGATGTTTTAGTTTTTATTTGTGATTTAATTGATGTTTTGTATATATTTGTTCGTAATTAATTTCTTTTCTGTTATTTGGTGATCTTTTCATTTTCTTATTTTGTGTTTGAAAAAAAATTCGATATGGACAGAAATAATTTCTTTTATAATTCATATTCTCTATCCTATAACAATGTTTGGACTGATCAACCTAACTTTTGTTATGGATGGGATAATCATCATAATTACTTTCATGATAGTTCGTAAGACGCACAACAATTCTCGTACAAACTAGAAGCTTTCTATCACGACTCCGGTCCATCTTTGGAAGAGTTGATTAATGTTGTTAAAACTAATACTTTGCAATTGCAAGAGAATACTCTACAATTCTAGAAGGATGAAGGGCAATTTCCAAAAAACATATGGTCTAGTGCCCAAGATCCGGAAAGCCAACATAATTCAGGTGCATCTTTAGAAAAACTTGTTCTTGCTGCTAACAATTTGCAATTTCAATAGGATATGTGGCAATTTCAACATAATATACAATAGTAGTTGCTAGAATTCTGACAAGAGACAAAAGCAAGCCAACAGAGCATGGAACACCAAATGAGTAAGATGGCGATAAGGCTCAATCGTCTAGAATCGCAAAGTGAAGAGGAGCAGCTGTATCAACCTGAGATGTATCCAATGTAGGTTTGTGCGGAAACATTGCAAAGTGACTAGGAGTTTGAGAATTTTGAGGTCAACCCTCAACGAATTGCTTGTGTCAAAGAAGTGGAGAAGGAGCTCGAAGTTGAAAAGGACACATCTTTTAGCTCAGAGGTAAGTACTGAGTCCATGATTATTTTTTAAACTAACTATTTACCTTTACATAACAGATTGGAGGAGTTAAATGATGAAGAAAAAGGTGAAGAGACGTTTGAAATATTTTCAGAGTGTATGGACTCAATCGAGATTGAGAATCTGAGGATAGGGAAGACGTTGAATGAAGATAATGATTAACTAAGGCCTTATCCTGAACTACCTCATGTGGAGGAGTTGTATGTGATACTTGAAGATCATAATTTTGTCACATGAGGAGGAAGAAGGAGTCGAGCCAGCGCACTTCTTAGGAGACAACCAAAGGGAAGTAAATTTCTTTTCCTTTATATTTTCGCGTTACTTTTTATATGTATATGTGTTTTTGAATTTATTTGTTTCACTTTTTTTAGGTTTTCAATCAAAATGAGATAAAGAATAAAACAAATAAAACAAACATTTTCTCGTTTTCTATTGCTTCTGGGATTATATAATCATGATTAGAGTGTGTTTTGACTAGAGAATTTCATAGCAATTCTAGCATGTATTTTTACTCTTGTAATTGGTCGATATGCATTATCTTTAGAAGAATAGTGACTAATGGTAGACAAAGCTGGTGAGATTTTGAGCTTTATTTAGCTGACACATCTATATCAGTCTCATTACCTTTTGATAATATGTGGCCTTCATGATATGTACATCCTGATTTTGGATTGAATTTTTATTCGAGACCACATTTTTATCATGTGTAATAATATGGACATGATTAGGCATTCTTTGTTTTTCATAAACTAAATTAGCCAAATAACCTATCCTATTGACATGATTTTTTCTTGATAAACCCCTTTGAGCTTTAGCCTTTCTTTTTGTATAAACCATATTTTATGCTTTTAAACTTAACCAAATGTCCTACCCTAGTCATAAAGCTAGTGGAACATTTGTGATTGTTGAGTTTGTGGATATACAAAATTCTAAGTATGGGGCTGTACATATGAGAGGGTTGGTTATAATATTGGGATGTTATTTTATGTCTTATCATTGAAATTCCCATATGGATGTAGTTTATTTTAATTTTTTATAAGGAAAGGAAAGAAAAAGAAAAAAGGGAAAAGAAAAGAAAATGAAAAAAAAAAGAAAAGAAAAGAAAAAGAAAAAGAAAAAGAAAAAGAAAAAAGAATGAAAAAAATTGTTTAAATAAATGTATCAAGGAGGAATTGCATATTTGTTGAAAAGTTGTTTATGGTTTATGCATCTTCTTAGAGTTGTAATGAATGTGTTATTTGAGTATGTTGAATATGAGGTAGATGTTGGCTTGGAAGGTTCACTCTTGTGATTTCATGTTGACATAAATTGTATAAATAATTCTTTCGGATTGATATATGCTTCATGTGGTTTGTGTATGAGAGTTGAATGGGGTTGTGAAAAAAATGTTGCATTCGTCATAGTTGATGGTACCCAATTTTTGATGGGTGTTACTTTGTTTCACTAGCTTTGATGACTTTCATGCTAATTGACCCAAATGTATCTCACCTTACCTTTGCCTACATTACAACCTTAAAAAGTCATTTGATTCATGATTTTGCATATAAACTTTAGTGGTGAAGAAATGAAATGATATGGAAAGTTGTGGATTGTCATGATCATGAATAGTATTGAGTGTACCTGTGGATATATTTTAGTTAAACACGTTTTCTGAGTCTATCATTAGATTGTTTAGTTTTTGAAGATGATGAATATTGATTGATCATGAGTAAAAGCTTTGAATGTTGACATCTTGCTATGATTTTTTAAAGTCACTTATATTTGGTTATGATTATATAGTCTTAGAAAAATATGGAAATTGATTCAATACTTTAGGTCAATGAGCTTAATTTTGATGTTTTGTCCGAGGACGGTCAAAAGCTAAGTGTGGGAGAAATTGATATGTATTTAATTGTTGATATATTTATTCATTTACACTTGGCGATTAATAATAGGAAAATGTTTAGGATACTCACTTTAATTCATATATGATTTTAGGTACAATTTGAAAGCATATAAATTAAAGTGAGTCAAAAGTACTACATTTGGGTCATTTTCTGAAGAATCACAATCTTTTGTCGTCATGGAGCAAGAATGATAAATATTGGAGCAAGTAATTATTGCTAAGAAAAATGAGACATATGTTAAAAATACAAAGAAGATTAAAGATAAAAGAAGCCAAGTAAAGAATTAGCCAAGATGACAACGTTGAGAGTAGTAGAAGGTTATGGGCTAGGAGTGAAATGCAGGTCCCAGAGTAGTGAAGGAGAGGGATTTAAGAGGGGTGATGTTTATTTGTCCCATCAGACGTTATAGGGGGCAACAGGCGTGGCCATAAAGCAGACAAGGGTCTGCAGCTTGGCTAGAGCTTGCGAGAAGTTGGAGAGCTGGCGCAGGTGTGGAGAAGGGCAGGCATAGTGAAGAGTAAAAGGAATTAAACAGTGTCGTAACCCAAATACTACCATGTTAAATCATCACATCGATGAACAATGAAATTGAGAGAAGCTTGCATTAGTGAGGAGAAATCAAGGGGTCTTCAATGGGACTATAACATGGGGGCTGAAGCATTTTTCTGGGAAAGACTCATGAAGGGCTAGGCATCTCGATGCTGGTTCGGAGGCGACATCGACGTCGACGACTCGAGTTAAGTATTTTTTAATTATTTTGTTATTTCTCTCTCTCATTAGAAATTGATTGTATTATCCTATGTTAATTGATTTGGGTATTGTGTATGGATAATCAGATTTTCGTTATTGTTCGGTTATTTGTGTATGAACCCATTGGGTATTATGACATGATGATTTTAATGCGTTCATTGAATCATTAATTGCAAACTCATTGCTGGAATTTCGATATAATCCATACTTGTTGTGTTGAAATTCATATTTAGCAACTGATGATTCGTAATCATTAGGGATAATATGACCTAGGTTAAATGACGCATCGTATATAGTTGTTGCCTTGATTAATTGATTTTCCTAATTTGTAATGATACTGCCTAATTAAATCTAGAGATCGTATCCTAGGTTATTCGGTGATTAGGTTTAATTAACGATCGTATCTTGATTAAACAAAACCTAAGGGAAAACTCGAGTTAATTATTAACCCATGATTAATAGTTGCTAGGAGAGGTTAAAGAATAACAAATTAATAAAATATGATTAATTAGGATGTAGGTTGAGATTGAACCAAAGAACCGGGTCTATACCAAATTCCCCACTTTTATCATTGTTTTGCATATTTTCTTTAATTTGTTTTTATTAGTTAGTTTCATTTTATTTTCTTCTTCCAAATATCCAAAACCCCCTTTTTCCTAAACACCAGTTAATTTCATTTCATAAACTTTACACACACTCTCTGTGGGATCGATCTAGACTCGCCACTGCTATAATAGTAGTCTAGTTATTTTACTTTGACTAGCGCAACGACGCGCGGTCAAATATATACAGAAGATTCCTCTTATGCTGAATTTACCAGCTCTAACTATTCCTATAATGGAGATACTTCGACACCCTTTCGCCAAAATTTTAGAAACACATGCCGACTTCTCATTTCTTGTAAATGGATTACCTATTTCAATATTCATTAGAATAAACTTGTTGGTTCTAATGTTAACGAACCTCGCTACCCTACTAGTGAATCCAGGATCGAGTATGAATTCTGCTAAAGTCGACTTCAACAACAAACCGAAAAGTTTTATGTCTGCTCAGAGAACTGATTCATTGTTTCTAAATTCACTTTAAGCGACGAATTAAGAGGAGTAATATAACATGTAAATGTTGGCTCTGTTTAGATAATGTTGGTAGTTTAAACTATTTGGTTTAAAAGTCAAAAGGTGTAAATGATCAAAGCTCTAAAAGACATTTTAGCCAAAGAATTCACAGGAATTAATAGGTATGTGAGGTAGTAAAAAGTCCAGAAAGTGGGAGAAATGCAATGAATGTACAATGGGCAAGAAACAAATATGGAAAGTGAAAGTTAGTTAAAAGAGAAATGCTCGAGGCAAAAAGTTGGAGATCAATATGTATTAGGTAGTTAACTAAAAGGAGACCATGATGAGAAGGGGCATGGAAGTTGAGAAGACTACTTGAGGTAGTTGAAGTTGAAAGGATTATATAAATTCTCAACAAAAGGGACATAAGGACATGCATAAAATATACACAAAAGCCAACTAAACTACTTTAACAAAAAAATGCCTTATTATTATTTAAATTTTCACTTGCGATGCATATTCATCCATATTGTTATCTCATATTTCCTTTGTATTTTCTACTTATGTTTCGCCTAAATTCAAAACATCTCTTTAGTTCAAAGTTTATTTTACCATATTTAAACATCTTAATAGCTTAGAATTTTATTTTGTAAAATTTTCAAAGCCCATATATATCTTTGATAAGAAGTCAAATACAAATTTTAGGAGAATTTCTCCATAACACACTTGAATTCTAGTTTGATTGTATAAGCAACCAATAGATAGGAAGCTGGTGACATACGTTGAGAATGCAAAGAAATCTCGTTAGTGTTATTGCTTCCAGTGTTTCCAAAATTTTCTATCAATTAATTAATCATAAATCTCCCAATGGCATGTTAGAATTGGAGCCTATTAGTGATGATACCACTTAAAAATGTTTTGTTCACCAAGTTTGTGTTTAAAGTCCAAAAAAAGAGTTTAAAGAAATCCTAATTTAGGAGAAGCTAGAGATTGGAAAAATGCTTTGGCTTTCTGTAACTCTATTACTTCTTTTTCTTTTTTAAGAAAAGGGTAATGTATTTTTTATTTAGAGAAAAAAAATGTCTAATAAACTTAGTACTTAATCATCCCAGGCAACTCCTTTATACAAAAGAGGGGTACTTTCCTGAGGTCACTTCTATTTAAGTCGCATAAGGGATTTTAGTAGTATAATCTCTTTTCTTCACATGAGTTTACAATGAAATAAAGCATTCAACTGTAGGTTGTTCTCCAGTTAACAACTCAACATCCTCTTTTCTATTTCACATCTAGTTGTTTCATATATTGCAGCCTTCTATTATTACTTTATGTGTATCAATCAAGAAAGTAACCTTTTTTTAAATGTGAATCCCAAAAATTACGGACAATATTTCCAAGTAGTCCTTTACAATTCCTCCAATTCCTATACTACAACTCAATGTGGAGTCATCATATTTAACCTTAGAAAATCATTAAATGGTGGCTCCTAATTGGCGAGTGATTGTCCTCTATGTTGTTTTGATGGATTATGGAAAACTTTTGTACCCTATTAGGAATCTAAATGGTAGAGAGTTACAAGTAAGGCCAAATAAAAATTAGATTAAAAGGTTAGGTTGTTTCCCTAACCTCATATAGTAATATTTGCTTCATTGAATTTAGTTCTTTAAGAAGTGACAGTAGTTGGTTTGGATGAGGGTCTTTGGTTGATTATTAGCCAATCATTATTGTTAACAGAGAAGAAGGCAACATGTGAATGTCTTTTTGATAGGTGTAAATTATTCTATGTTTTGATAGAAGTTTAAGTGTGCTTTTGAGTATTTCTTAGATGATTATCATGTTTATAGGCTTAGAATTATGTTATTATTAGTGTTGTTTATATTCTAAGTGTTTGTATAGTTTTAAGCATGATTTGGATCTTAATTTTATGTTTCAAGAGGTGTTTGAAGTGTGTTTAAGTGTATGGAAACAGGAAATTGAAGAAAAGAGAAGAATTGGAAATATGGAAGTAGGCCACGATCATAAGTTGTCTTGCCATGATCTTGATAGAGAGCGCATATAGTTATTCTAGCGAATTTCTACTTTTCCAGCACGACTCTTTTTGGAATTTTAATGTTTAGGGTCATTTTCTGATCCAAATTAAGTGGGTAAACCAATGATATGGATACCGTACCGTTCCGATAGCCGGAACGGTACGTATAACCATTAGTACCGGCCAAAAATACCGGCCGGTACCGGTAGTTTCCAGTTAGTACCAGCCGATACCGGTAGTTCCGGTCGGTACTGGCTGGTACCGTAAAAATTTAAAAACCTAAGGACCTAATTGCAAAATTAAAAAATTATTAAACTAAAAATCCCTAACCCCTGACTTTCACCTTCATCACCCCTCCTCCTCTTCGTCTGCTCTTATCTGTCATCTCCTCGCCGCCACCGCCACCTCCTCCTCGCCGCCGCTGCCGTCGCCTCTGCTCTTTCCACCGTGGTCATCTTCTCCTCCACGCTCGCCTCCTTTGCTCTTCGGCTCTTCGAGGTCTTCTTCCTCCCTGGTCGTTCTCCCTTCGGTCGAAGCTCCGTCGTTCCTCCACGCCAACGCAGACCCGACGTCGTGGAAAGCAAAGCGTCAAAAGAAAAATGAAAAAAGAAGAATATGTCACTGAAGAAAATAAAAGAGGTGAAGAAGTCGTCACTCGTCAGTCGGTGCAATCAAAGAAGAAGAAAAGACAGTGGAAAACAACAATAAGAGAGGATAATAAAGAGTAAATTAGGGCTAGTGCCTAGTGGTGAATTTTAGGGATTA
>JANIJH010000002.1:52861485-52872543 GCA_024520975.1 Erythroxylum areolatum
CCATTCACGAAAATAAGGTATTTTCGTTAATCCTTCGTGTTTTCGATTATACGTGATGTTCTTGTATGGTCTTTTCCACAGCGTATTGTGAATACTCGGACCATACGCGATCCAACAGCCGCTCCTTGAAGAAGAGAGACAACACAGTACACCATTTGATCTATTGGACAACTAATTTCATTTAATACCCTCTTCACTTTTTCTAACCAAAATTTTCCCTTTTCAGACTCCTCTAGAGATGTTCTAGTAAATTCCTTAGCTCTATACTTCCGCAACTGAACAATTGGAGCTTTGGGTACAGTCGTATGATGTAATAACGTCATCATGTTTTGCGACAGCTTAACTAAAGCCTCCCCTTGAGCTAGAGGTGGAGGTGGTGGTATTTCATCTCGATTCACCCCAGAGGATCCAAATATAGATGGATGAGATCGCTTAGGATTATTACTTTCAGCAACCTCATCAATAGCTTTGTGAGATCTTTTCATATTTAATTCTACAAGAAAAATATGGGACAAACCGCATTAGGCCAAACACAACTCTTATATCCATCTATAAGCAATAGTTAAGCACTGGTTAAACCAGAATTAGCTAAACCATGCTTTGATACCAAACAATGTAACACCCACATACCCCCTAGGAAGATACGTAGATGCCACAAAAAACAGTACTGAAATAATTTAAAACATGTTAAAGCATTTTAAGAAACTTAAGTAACATACATTTCATATCATAGGTTGGGTCATATTCAGAACATAACATACGTATAGTATTTATCATATACAAGCCTTAAAATCCAAATCCAACCTATGTTAAGGTTATTACAAACCATCAAACAAAATACAAATTCCAATATGTCTCATTACATTAAATATAACTCAAAAACAAACTGAACATTTCCAAACAAAGCATAATCTCCTTGGCCACTGCAGTTGTCTTTATCCCAGTCTTTAAACCTTCTTATCAGAACCTACACAGATGCAAAACCACCGTGCTAAGTATAAAACTTAATGGGGAAAAAACTAAACAATATATAATTTAGTGATTGTTTCTAACAGTTGTCTAACATTCACATATATAGAATCAAATCTCATTTTAAGCAATCTTTAATTGTTCAGCGCAATCCAAACAATATGTATCTTAGAACAGAATATATCATATCAAAACATGATATATTTACTTTAGAGCAAAACTTACAAGTATCAGAACAAAATACCATAATATCATAATTGAACTTTAAAGTACCATAATAGAACTTGTCTGTATCAAAATAGTATCTGATTGTATCAGAACAAAACTTAGTTATTTCAGAACAAAGCTTGATTATATCAGAACTGAGCATGTAACAGAATATAAAACAAGTTAGCCTACTAATCCTTTTAATAGAATTAGGTAACGGGACTAGAATAAAAGATACCCATATTTTTTATTTGAAACAGAAGAGACTTAAGTCTTTGAAACAAAAGACATAGAAATGTCTAAAATCAGAAGACACCAGAGTGTTTGGCACAGAAGAGACCTTAGTGACTAGTTACAGGAGCAGTTGCAGACCCTTCTAGGCATGCCTATTTAACCACGACTAGGACTTGGTAGTTTAAAAACAGAACATATTAATTTTCAGAATTACATGCAAAAGCTGTAGTGTATAACATATGTCTTTATTCCATTTTTCTCAAATTTAACATATATACTCACATCCAAACAAACTTCATATGCCTTATGAGCATAAACATTTGCAATAATATAACATTAAATGCTTTATGTATTTACACATTACATATAATCACACAAATTTCCAATTCACAAACAATCATATTCAATTCACATCACATAAACCCTTTGAAACACATTTATATTCATCCTTGAACATACCATACATTTCAAAATTAGTTACATTATTTGTTACCCGCACATTCCTTAAGTAATTACCTTAATTAACAATCCATAACTAAATTAACTATTACTCAATCAATCTAACATCATCTAGGTTCATTTTCAACCTTAATTAAGTTCAATTAAACCATTATTAAGTACCTTGACTTAATATAGTTCAACAATTGCACAAAACCAAGTTTTTCACTTTCCTAACCATTTCCTATGACCATGGAAATTTGCCTTATAAATCCCACGATTGTGGGATCAATGAACTGAAGGTTTACGATCCCATAACCGTCATTTTGTTTATATAACTTAACTTCTTCAATTCCATTCGTCACACCTTCACTAAAGTCCATCAATTTCACTTTAATTCTACCTTATTCATAATTCAATACGTCATCAAATTCATATCCAAACTAATTCAACAATCATTCATTAAGCATCTCGCAATCTATGATCTTTCAAGTATTAACATCCAAAGCAAAAGTTATCAAACAATATCATGTTCCATACCTCAATTCATCATCAATTCAATACGTGTTCTATCCAATTCAAGCATCCAATAATCCATATCATAGCATGCAAAAAATTTTAGCATTCCCTTACCTTCTTAACTTCGAATTCCTACTCTAAAGAACAAGTCAATCAAACCCTTTATACAACCAACACAAGTCCAAGATCAAGGTGCAAATCTTAGCACCAAGAAGATAGCATAATCTATTTTTTTGATGCAATATTTGGCTAATAATTTGGAGTGATGATGCACGGATTTGTAACAAAATTTTAGAGCTAAAGGAGAGGGACAGTTTCAGTGGTGATTGAGCAAAAAGAGAAAGAATAACTGATATAAACACTTCTGTCTTAACTGGATTCATTTGATGCTAGGTGTCACTCCCACTATAAGGCATATGTCTCCTTTGCATGTATCATATATGTCCTGCATTTAAGTTACCAATTGTCACACTTCTATTAAGCCATTTGTCACTTAATGAATGGTACCAAATTCCACATTTCAATCAGGTCACTTGTCACTCAACCAATGTTGCCAAATGTTAATGCATTAGCTATGCCAAATGTCACTAACTCATTGGATTAGTCATTCTAATTTTCTATGTACCAACTTAACTTGCCACTTGACAATTGTACTAGTCCAAATGTACATTTTAATACCTCAATTCTCTAATGGTATCAATTAATTCCAAATCACCAAGTATAATCCATTAGACCAAAATTCTAGAAATATAAAATTCACATTCAAATTATAACACAATTTTAATCCCTATAAAACATGTACTTTCATGAGCATGTAACATTTCAACTAAGGTATAATTTGGGGCCTCACAACTATATTACACATAAGAAAAATAGATCAATCTAATCAATCATCACACAAGCTCAAGTTATCTAGCCCATGTTACATTATCTCTATTGATTCAATGTTATTAGTTGCCACAAATGAATCCAAACACAACGATTACATATCTTATTTAAGATTCTAACAATTACATAAAACAATCAAATAGAGCATTCAATCATTCTTACATAATACCTAATTCAGTAAGCACAAAATAACATAAACAATCCTTAAAAAAGGGAAGAACAACGATGCGTAAATACAAGATGCTTAAATGCCCTCCTTGGAGTTGATTTTAGCTTCAAACTAAAATAGGGAAGCTTAGCCCTTTGTGGGTGTCTCGAAAGAGTAAATTTATGCCCTTCATGAAGTCCCAAGTTGATTCTCCTCTCATTTGCCATAAAAATGTTATACTCATATGAAAAATTAGGTTTCTGGGCATATACACGATTTGAAAGAACTTATGCAGTTTTGTACTACTCCACAAGAAGCTGAATTGTTGATTAAACCCATCAACACTTAGGAGATTGAAGATGCAATGAAGTTTTTGAATCCCTACGAGGCTCCTGATCCTGGTTGTGTCAGCAATCACTTTTTCAACAAATCTTGGCACCTAATTAAGCATATTATATTTGATTCTATTACAAATTTTTTTAATAAAGGATAATTGTTGACTGAAATCAATAACACTTTTATAACACTCATTCCAAAAGGTGGTGAGCAAATTACTTTCTCTGACTTTAGATCAATTTCATGTTGCAATATAGTGTACAAAATCATCTACAAGTTGCTAGCTCAAAGATTAAAAAGTGTGCTTCATAACTACATTGATTTCACTCAAGGAGCTTTTATATCAAGTAGAATCATAAGGCATAATATCTTGGTTCTCTAAGAACTTATTAGATCTTGTACCAACAGAAGAGGAAGTAAGAATAGTATTCTTAAAATTTTCCTGAAAAAAGCGTTTGATAGTGTTAAATCGAAGCTCATCCTAAATTCTCTACATCCCTTAGAATTTCCATAGATGTTCATTTAACGGATCTCATAATGCATTACAACTCCATATTTCAAAATTTTAGAGAATGGATAGCGTAACAAACATTTTAAAAACTCCTAAGGGATTAAGCAAGGGGATCCCATCTCCCCATACATCTTTGCACTTGTTTTGGAAGTATGTAACAGAACTCTTAAGATAGTTGTAGAGAGGAAAATTTTTAAATTTCACTCTTGATGCAAAAATTAGATGATCACTAACCTTTGTTTTCTAGATGACCTAATACTCATCTCCAATGCGATTCAAAATTTAGTGTCTACTCTTATGAAAGCCTTGATAATCTTCAATATACTCTCTATTTTAGAAGTTAATTATGCAAAAAGTGGATTCATCTTTTCTAAATTTGCTTTAGAAAATAAATCAACCATCAACACCATCACTGGTTTTTGGTTACAATCCTTCCCAATGGTTTATCTTTGTATCCCCATTTTAACCTCTAATCCTCTTCAGCTGAATTTGCTTTTTAATTGAAAGAATCAAAAGTAGAATATCCTCTTGGAGTTCTAAAACTCTGTACATTACATGGAGGATCTAGCTTATATCATCTATTCTAAACTTTGTTAATATTTTTTGGGCTGTACATTTGGCGATCCCTGAGAAAATCATCAAGATTATAGGTAGGATTTGCAACAATTTTCTATGGAATAGGCTTGATGAAACAGTCAAGAGGGATAAAATACAATGGAAAGAGGTTTGTATACCTAAGGATAGGATTACATCCATCAAAATGATGAATTTTGTAATGTTGTCTAAACAACTTTTAAGGTTATTGATAAACAAAAATCCCTTTAGTGTAAATAGGTTCATGGCATCTACATAAAGACAAGAAGTAGTAGGAGTATTAAAATTAGATCTTCCTCAACCTCAACCTGGAAAGATACAATAAAAAAAAGAGACCTATTGAGAATGAGTTTGTCACTGTATTTGATAATGGTGAACAAACCAGCATTTGGTTTGATAATTGGCTATCATGTGGTCCTTTAATCAACTTGCAAGAGATGGACAACCTCAAAATTTACTTATTCAAATGGTGATATGAAAATGCTTTAAGGGATAGGAAAATTTTTAGACAAATGTAATTATTAATTCTCTTCAAAAAGAAATTTCCCAAATTAATTTACTCAGAAGGGACAAAAGTATTATATGGAAACACACCAAAAGTGGCAAATTCACCAATCAATAATCTAAAATGTTCCTACATAATCACTATACCAGAATTCCTTGGAAAAAGGTGGTATGCATCAAACATCTGCACCCTAGAGCATCATTTTCTTTATGGTTAGCTATAAAAGATAGGCTATCAACCATCAATAATCATAAGAGATTTCTTTATATCCCCAAATGGTGCATTCTTTGCCAAAAGGTCGAGGAAAATATGAATCACTTGTTTTTTCAATGTGACTTTGTCATCACTAGTTGGAAGTCCTAATAAATGGAACATTATCAAAGCATAGTGTGGATATATTATACATTCGAATGAAACATTCAGGTGGTGCTTTTTTATAACTTCATCTTTTATTGTCAAAGCCATTTGGGACGAAAGAAACACCCATAATTTTCAAAATAGATGTCTGACCAAGAAGTAGTTCAACAATAGTATATTCCTACAAATCAGAAGCTATCTCAATCTACATAAAACTAGTCTTAAAAAACATTACTATTGTACTTGAATGTGGAATATCTAACTTGCTACTTTAACTCTTTATATTTTTATGTAACTCTTGATTGCCTTGAAAGACCTAATTCATTATTCTTGATTGCCTTAAAAGGCCTAATTCATTATTCTTTCTCAAAAATAAAATTTGGCATCATTGTCAGGGATCAAACCTAGGTCGCTCTTGTGATAGGTGAGAATACTCACCATTATTTGGCATCATTGTCAGGGATCAAACCTAGGTTGCTCGTGTGATAGGTGAGAATGCTCACCATTATATCGAAAAACACTTCCACTTTAACCATATTTTCTAAGAATAGATACTCATAAGAAAAGAGGATTTACTTTGGAAGCCTATAGTAAGAATTGAACATTAAATATTGTTATTTATGGTCAAGCAACAAAAATTACCTTAAAAAATTGAGCAATCTTGGGGTTTCACAAGTTGTGTTTAATTAGAGAGCAATCTATAAGTACACTAAAAAACCTTCCATAATCAAGACATTCCTTGACCTTATATTTCTTTTCAATTCTCCACCATTAAAGATTCACATATATAATACAAATCAAAGGACTTTTCAAGGTTACGATAGGGCTAAAAATTAATGTAAGAAAGATTTAGGTCATGTAGTTCAAAATCCATCCAAAATAGTGAAGCAGGAAGAACACTCAACCAAGTATCGAGTGTAAAAATTAACATGAAATCAAATCTAGGTATCATTGGCTATGACGAATGGAAAAAGTGTAGAAACTCTATTCTATAACTTAGATCTAGGCCTTCAAACTATAAATCATATGAATCATAAAGAATTAGAAGAAATCACCCTTAAAAAGAATGATGAACAATGTATTATAACCATAAGGGATGACCCTTAACTTCTCCCTTATTTGCCTCACATTCAGGCCACCCATTCCTTACAACTTTAGGAGAAAGATTAGCATGAATTACTTTTAAAACAAACCATTTTCCTCCTTTATAACTTCTTTTTTTTTAAATATTTTTATTTCTTTTTTTTCAAAGAAAAAGATAAAAGAACTGCATTAGTAATGGAGCTCATTGATAGGAAATAAAGATCACATTCCACTAACTATAACCAAAATATATGTATGAGCACCCTTATACTTATTCTCTTGTGTATCTACAAACAACAACAATCATAAATGCTCCACCAGCTTTAAGGCCTAATTAAGAAATTTGATTAAGTTAAAGGCTTGTAATGTGTTTAAAACGAAAGGAAAAGGCTAATAAAGCTCAAAGTAGTTTAACAAGAGGAAAAATAAAGTCATTGGGTAGGTTATTCGGCTAATGTATCCTGCAAAACAAAGGATGCCTATATCATTTTCATATTAATGTATGTGATAAAAATATGGCCTCAAATAAAAAATCAAGGCAAAGTCTAAAAGTATATGCACAGATGTCAATGGTTTGTATTGAGTTTAAATTAAGATCTTACTAAGCCTGAGGCACCCTAACTGAGCTTAAGTCAAAGCCCAATTAAGCCATAGTAGCCCAAAGCCTAGCTCAACCTAACTAGACATAAAAATATTTTAATTGTTTAAAATTAAAAAGGGAAAATGACATCATTTTACCTATAAATTTTAGGCTTCCAACTAGAATAGGCTTGAACATCTTGATTTTCAAAAAAATCTAAGGCTTAGTTACCTGTTGGCTTCAAACAAGGCTAGGTCAAGCTCAGGCCAAATTGCCAAGTCTAAGTACATCTCATGAAGGCCACACATAAAAGAAAAACAATAAGACTGATATGGATGTGTCAATCTAAGAGGCTCAAAATCTCACTGGCTTATGTCTACCTACTAGTTCCTACTCTTTTAAAGGAAATATACATCGACCAAACATAAGAATAAACATTCATGCTTAAGTTGCCATAAATTTTCTTGCTAATTTAACTCTCTAATTATAAATGTATAATCCTATAATCAATATAAAAAGATAGAATAAATTTTAACATGCAAAAGGAACTTAAAAACATATCTAAGAACCAAATTCTCCTCCCTCACACTTTAAACTTATATTGTCCCTAATGTAACATTAAACTTGAGATATGGAGCATTTAACAAAAAACAAAAAAGAAAAATATAAAAGAAAAGGAACATACTTTTCTTTAGTTATCTGCAAAGTGGTGCCTTTGTTTATCGTCTTTAGCTTGACTTCATGCCTTCTTCATCATGTGATATAATATAGGTCTTTAAAGAATACAACTTCCACATTCCCACTTGAAATCCTTTATAATAAGGCTTTAGGTGATTACCATTCACCTTAATTGTCTTTCCTATTTTTAGACTATATTATCTTTACTGCATTATATGGGAAAACATTAAAAACCACAAAAAGATCAATCTAACAAGAATACAAATTACTTGGAAATAGTTTAAATCTAGAATGATAAATAAGCATTTTTTAATAATAATACACCTCAACTTTGCCATTTATTTGGGGATTGTAGGAATTAGAAACCTTATGTATGATATGGTACTTCTTAAACTAATTTTCCATTACTTTATTGAAAAATTGCGTTCCCCTATCATTTATGATGAATCTTTATATCCCAATCCTAGAAAAGATATTAGAATTGATAAAAACTACAACTTTAGCATTATTATTCTTGGTGGCTTCAGCTTCCTCCCACTTGGAAACATAATCAACTATAAGTAAAATATAATGAAAACCAAAAGATGGACGAAACAGTTCTCTGAAATCAATGCCACAAATATCAAAGATTCCATAAACAAGAATGGGGTTTGTAGCATTTGATTTCTATGGGATAAGTTACTTGATTGTTGGCACCTGTCGTATGACTTACAAAAGATACATGCATCTTTAAACAATAAGGGTCAATAAAAACCACTCTTCAAAACCTTATCGGTAATGCTTTTTTCTCCAAAGTGTCCTCTATAAGCATAAGAGTGGCATAAGGTCAAAATAGAGAGAGACTCACTCTCGAGAACACACATTCTTATCAGTTGGTCCACACATTGTCTCTAAGATAGGGGTCATCCCATAAATATTATTTGACTTCACTCTTTAACTTGTCCCTTTAAGCCTTTTGACAAACTTACAACTAACTTATTATAAACTAGAAAATTCACAATATCTACATACAAGGAGGTGTCAAATTGCCATAAAATAGTTGTTCATTTGGAAATGTTTCTCTCAAAACGACATTATCTTGCACTTAAACAAAACAACTAAGATGATCAACAACCATGTTCTCCGCCTCCTTCTATTTCTAAATCAAATTCCTTAAGGAGGATAATCTATTTTGTTAATCTTGGCTTTTCTTATTTTCTTTATGAGTAATTACTTTAAAGTTGTATGATTAGAAAGCGCCCAAAAAATATCACCAAAATTTATGTTAAAAATACAACAATCTCTTTTTCAATTATAGAATAATTCAATTGGGCTAAATTTAATGTTTTGTAAGCATAATAGACGGAATTGTGCAACCTTTCCCACTATTTATCCTACAATTGCCCTTATTTTATTATCACTAAGATCACACATAATCTCAAAGAAAGGCTCTAGTTTAGAGGTTAAACCACTAGTGGGGATTTTAGGAGCTTCGTAAGCTTATCAAACGCCTCCTTACATTTATCATCAAACTTAAAAGGGACATCTTACTTTAGCTTGCATAAAGGAAAGGCTATCTTTGATAAATCCTTATGAAACTGCGGTAGAAACTTGTATGACTAAGAAAAGAAAGAACTTCTTACATATTCAAGGAGTAAGGTAAAGTTAAAATGAGATTAATCTTAGATTTGTGAACCTCTATTCCTCTATAAAACACAACATGCCCTAAAAATATACCTTGATCAATAATAAAATGAAAATTTTCCTATTAAGCACATGGTTAGTTTTGATCATCTTTCTAAAATAAATGCAAGATTTTCTAAGCAATTATTATAAGAACCATAAAAACTAAAATCGTCCATAAATACCTCTATGATCTTCTCAACACACTCTGAAAATATGCTCAGCATACACCTTAGAAAAGTGGCAGGTTCATTGCACAAACTAAATGGCATCCTTTAGTAAACAAATCTATATATGAAGGTTTGACACCCTAATACCCCTAGGAGGATAAATGGACACACACAAGACAAACCTAGACAATTTAACAATTCCCATAGATAAGGCAAACATACATCACATTTCATATTTCAAGGTAGTTTGTACAAGTAACAAATTACACATATCATATTCATACATTAAAAACAAATCTCATAATAAGTTATGGTTAGTATAGGCCATTCATATATACTATAAAACTTCTTCTTCATATTCATGAATACAACTGAATGTTTAGATACAAAATCTTCCAGAAGGTTACCCATCCTTTTTTAGCCATTGTGATTGTCTCAACCTTAAGTATGTTTATCAAGACTTACACGGAGGAAAAACCACCGTGCTAAGTATATAGCTTAGTGGGGAATAATGATGTAAGATGTCGACTACTTATAGCAGTCACCTAACATCCACATGTAAATGATTCATGAAATTTAAGTATGAGAAATACATTATAAAATAAAGGTTATGAAATATCTTAATACACATAACAATATTCAAAATGAAATTAAGAGATTATTCAAAATATAACTTTGCATCAAAAAAACACAAAAATCAACCTATATATATAATTGCCTACTAATTTGTTTAGACGTGGATAATAGGAACATAATAGAAGATACCTATATTTGGTATCTATAGAAGAGTCAATAGCCTCTTAAACAGAAGAGACGTAAGTCTCTAAAACAGAAGACATTGTAGTGTCTCAGAATAGAAGTAGCTGCAGACCCTGCTAGTCATGCCTATTTACCCATAACTAAGACTTGGCAGGTTAAATCCAATATTAGAACATTATAATTACATTTCAGAGTCATATTAAAAAACAAGAATTCATAACATTCAAACTCATTCATTCAATAATACATCAATGAAAGCATTAAAGTATATACACATTATATGCATGATGAGTCTCATGTTACCCTTATAACTAGGTTTGCTAAGTTTTAGTGACATCTAAAAAGGTTCGGATGAGATGTGATAATCATAACAAATGGAAACAATGCCCTTGTTAAGATAGAAGATGATAAGTGTGAATT
>JANIJH010000002.1:53010936-53023672 GCA_024520975.1 Erythroxylum areolatum
TAATTTCATACTAACCAAAGGACAATTTTAAATTACAAACCTATTTAATAGGGAAAAAGGGATCGGGGTCTAACACAAACAATGCCTATATCATTTCCATGTTAATGCATATGATAAAAATGTGATCTCGAACATAAAATAAAGGCAAAGTTAGGATGTGCATATCATGAAGGCTACAAATGAATAAAAGACCACGAGATTGATATAGATGTGTCAACAAAAGAAGTTCAAAATCTTACTAGCTTGTGTCTACCCACTAGTCACTACTCTTCTAAAGGAAACATATATTAACTAGCCATAAGAGTAAAAATACATGCCTAAGTTGATATGAATTTTTTTTGGTTAATTCAGCTCTCCAATTATAACAGTATAGTCTTAGAAGCAATTAAAAAAATAATTTTTATATTAAAAAATTTAGAAAGATTTTAAAAACCTACATAAGAATCAAATTCCCCTCCCCCACACTTAAAACTTAGATTGTCCCTAATGTAACATTAAATTTAAGATATCGAGCATTCAAAAAAACAAAAAATGTAAAAGAAAAGCAACAATCTCCCTTTGGGTTGCCTCCTAAGTAGCATCTTTGTTTACTATCATTAATTTGACTCCTTATTTTTTTCATCATGCGATACCACCTGGGGCTTCAGGTACCACCTTTTCCATATTCTCTACTTGAAATCTTTCATAATAAGGCTTTAGGAATTGACCATTCACCTTAAACATCTTCCATTTTTCACACTCTGTATTTCTACTACCCTATGAAAAAAAAACATTAGAATCCATATAGAAACCAACCCAACGAGAATGCAACTTAACTAGAAATAGTTTAGGTTTAGAATGATAAAGAAGCACTTTTGACCAATAACAAGGCTTTTCCTCAAGATCCTCTTATTATTGAAAGCTTTAGTTTTTTCCTTGTAAATATAGAAGTAATTTTGCATCTTTTCAAGCTCTTATAATTATAGCTTCCTATGCACTCTTACATCATCAAGATTCATGTTGCAATGCTTGATAGCCCAATATATCTTGTGTTGTAGCTAGACAGGAATATGACACAGCTTTTGAAACATCGATCTATATGAGGATATACCAATTGGTGTTTTATAAGCCTACAATGCGTCTTGCAAGCTCAAGCTCTAATCTTTCCTATTAGGTTGAACTATTTCCTCTAGGATCGACTTGATTTTTCTATTGGACACTTCAGTTTTGCCACTTATTTGAGGATAATAAGAAGTGGAAATGTTATGTATTATATGGTACTTCTTAAACAAGGTTTCCATTACCCTATTATAAAAGTGCATTTTCATATCATTTATGATAACTCTCGACACACCAAACCTAGAAAAGATAACAAACTTGACAAAAACTGCAACAATTTTAGCATCATTATTCTTGGTGGTTGTATCTTTCACACATTTGAAAACATAATCAAATGCACATAAAATATAATGAAAGTCAAAAGATGGAGGAAACGGTCACATGCAATCAGTGCCCCAAACAACAAACTTATAGGATAAGTTACCTATTTGTGGCACTTGTCGCATGAATTACAAAAGATGTATACATCCTTAAACAAAGAGGAAATCACTCTACAAAACCTTTTGGGTAGTCCTTTTTACTCTAAAGTGCGGTCACAAGCATAAGAGTGATAAAAAGGTCAAAGTAAAAAGTCTATTACTCTAGAGAACACAGCATTTTAGTACTTGGTCTGCATAATGTTTCCAAAGATTGGGGTCATCCTATATATAGTACTTGGCTTTACTCTTCAACTTATCCCTTTGAGCCTTTGACAAACTTGTGGGTAACTTGCTAGAGATTGAAAATTTCACAATATTTGCATATCATAGAGGTGTCAAATTGGTAGAAATATTTATTCATTTAGAAATGTTTTTCTCAAAGGGACATCATATTTCTCATGGACCAAACGGCTCAAGTGATTAACAGCCACATTCTCCGCTCCCTTCTTATATCGACCAAATGGCTGAGATGATTAACAACCACATTCTCCATCCCCTTCTTATATCTTATTTTCAAATCAAACTCCTACCGGAGGAGAATACATTTAATTAACCTCAAGTTTGCTACTTTCTTAGTGAGTAAGTGGTTCAGAGATGCATGATCAAAATAAATAATAACTTTGGAACCCAAGTAGTATGCCCAAACTTTTCTAAAGCAAATATAAAAAGATAAAACCTCTTTTTTGGTTGTAGAATAATTTAGTTGGGATGAGTTTGAAGTTTTTTAAGCGTAATAAATGACAGATGTAGCTTTCACACTCTTTATCATATAAGTTTTTTACATTTAGAGTACTGTTCCTCGTAAGGACTAAGCTGCCTTAAGAAATCCTTATGTGACAAGATTTGGCTTTGTACGAGTGTATCGAGGTTAAACCGGAAAGGATTCTCCACAATTCTTTGGGAGATATGAGGTTAAACCGGAAAGGATTCTCCACAATTCTTTGGGAGATATGAGATACAATGACATGGGTAAGCTGTATAGGACTTATTATATAACCCTTAGAAGCCTCTAAAGAATGGAATGATGAGGTTATGGAGACCAAAAAAATCAGGGTTCACCGTATCAGGAAGATAATAGTCAACCTGCAAAGGATGCACAACTTCAAATGCAAGAACAGCACGTACTAGTTGACGAAAGTCTCAAATTAACAAATCATATTCACTGGAGGTAATTCTTTGAGGTCCTCAGGAGATAAGAGGAAAGGAAACGCATTATAATGTCCCCACTGGAAAGGAGAATGCTGAGAATTTTCATCTAAAATCTAAGGGAAAAGAACTGGAAGCAAAAACAAGTCACGCCAAAGGGGAAGCTACAGAAATCTTGTGTCTTAATTTTATGAAACCAAAATTCACTTGGTTAAATACACATCTGAATGTTTATGCTTTGTCAAGTGTTCCTTCTTTAACATAGATTGTAAGACCTGAAAACTCATGTGAAAAAGTTGCAATCATCTACAAGTGAAGTCTAAGCTATGAACCTTTACACTGACATTTAACCAAATTTGCACACCTTTAAAACTAGATGTTTCAGATCTACCCAAATCGATTTTCCAGCTATTGAGAGTGGCGAAAGCTATGTTCAATTTCCACAAACCAAAACCTTGAAGGGGCTCATTAATGCAACCTTACAAAGAGTTGCTTTCAAGTTTCAACCCCCCTGTTATTGTGAAAGGACCCGCCACATGACTGGAACCTACAGAGCAGTACTGATTGTCTAACCCATAAGGTCAATTCACAACGACTCATAAAAGTCCAAGTTATGGCACAGTAGTATCATGTTCGCTCCACATCAAACTTTAGCTACCATAAATTGAAACAACAAAAAAACAAACAGCCAACTTCGCCTGGTATATCCCCTACTAGTTATAAATTGTATCAGACACCACAGAAACAAGTAAAAGAAAGGGTATCTTCTTCTTACAGTAATATTCTCATATTTAAGAATTTAAAACTAGGATTAGGCAGCCCTTCCGGATGGGTTGGAAGTGAACCTAATATTTACCAGAGAACGAGTGGCATCTTTGAACCGTTCAGTAACCCAAAGACCTCACAGATGTTATACTTGTACTCAAATTCCTCGACTCCTGCCGGCTTGTGTAGTTATCACAGCTTCCATTTGAGAGCCTCTGAATTGGGACAGAATTCAGAAGTTCTAGCCCTGGTTTTCCCATTTGTTGAACTTCTTGTGGTGAGAGTATTTTGATACACCACACGCTGTTTACAAATTCCCTGGCATCAAAGTATCTAATATATCAGCAGTGACCTAGTCAAGAATAGGGACAAACTTTCTTATATAAAAAGCCAATAGGTTTCAAAATAGCAATTCATGGCCAATAGTAGACACCCTTTATCTTTGCATAGGTAAAATGCAGTACATGCTGTTATTTCAAGAAATACTACACATTCAGTTGAAAAAGTCCATATTGAAACTTGAAGCACTCAGAAAATGTAATCAAGATAATGCAGAAGCTTACGGCCAGGGATCATCACCAAGGAGAAGCACATCATTCTCCCTGTCAACAAATACAAGCTGCCAGCCTGATCTCATAGGGTCCTCCAGCTGGCCTTCAAGACCAAACATCTGTCCGAGTTCACTGCGTAACTCACGGTAGCTGCTGAATTTGGCTATATCCAAAGACCTGCCGAAGGACCCTGACTTATAGACCTGTAAATAGTTTCGACATCGATGGGAACACAAATATAACATTAAAAAAAATATTGCAAACTCATACTAACAAAACATAAAATAAATGTGCTCACCTTCACAAAGGTTCTATCTAGTGTGTTTACTTGGCCTGCATTTTCTGACTGTAAGAAACCGGATTCGTCAATGCAGCTAGAAGGTGTAACTGCTGGGTTAGCAGAAATATCCGTGCTGGTGGTACCCATGTAATTGGACGAAGAAAAGGGTGTCGTCATGGAATTACTGTTGGCGCCTACTCTAAGACTTGACATTCCACTCTGAAGTAAAAGAGTTGAAGGCTCTATATTCACACCGAAGAGATGGCACTGTGGATCACTGCCACATTCTTGATCCATAGAATATTCCCTGCCAGGAAATGGTGGCAAAGAAACAGTGTTCTGCAAGATATTTGTCTGCGGTGGAACCATCTGTTCTGATGGTGGTAAACTACAATGGGGAGATGCAGAAGAAATTAAAGGTTCAATGGCAGCTCGCTTGGCTGGCCAGCCAAAGGAAGTTATCAACGGATTAGCTCTAGGCATGTTGAGTAGATGCGATGACTCACCCTGTGGACATGTACCCAAGAGACTTTGGAGGGGAGACCCAACATGGCAAGTTGCAGGGTTCCCGTTTGACTCGGAAAAACTCTGCTGCTGGCAAAATGAAGAAATGGCTTGCAAGGGTGATGATTGGGATTGGGATTGAGAAGCTGGAGGGACTTGGGATATGGCAGATTGCTGATCCACCAGTTGCTGTTGAAGTGAGAGTAAATACGGGTGCTGCTGCTGACTACTACTAACAGGCAGCTGATGCTGCAGTTGTCGCTGAATTAGATGCGAATGAGTTTGGTACTGAGGCTGAGAATGGGACTGATGCTGATTTTCTTGAACTGAAAGAAAGGCCCGTTGAGGCTGAGACTGCTGCAACATCTGAGGTTGCAATAAAGTAGCTGTCCTGCTAGGGTGAGTCTGTTGTTGTGAGAAATGCAACATGGAAGTAGCTAAAGACTTCGAGGGATCCACAGCCCTCATGTCTTGAAGTGCAGCAGCTGCCATACCTTGCTCGACATCAGGCTGGAAACCAAGCATTGAAACATCAACTCTTGGCTGCATCCATGATGTGACTCCAACTCCCCGAAAACTCATAGATTGAAGACAACGGTCTCCATCCCCTCGGAGCCACATAAGGGGAGAATTCATTCCCAGGTCATCATCCTTGAGACCTGAATAAAAAGAAACATAAAACAAATAGTTAAGAGGAAAATGCTTCAAAATCAAGAATGAAAAGAACCATAAGTTCTTTAAATCACTGAGTAACTGGGAACAAATCAGAAATTAGAACAAGTTTTAAAAACGAAGTAGCCATCCACAAATGCTCTCACAATGGTCAACAGAAAACAAACCATGGAAAGAGGGTAATCCAGGTGGCCATGGACGTTTAAGCCTCAGAGGAAATGGGGAAGGATACATAGAGAATGTTGTCAGAGGTTCAATTTCCCACAGGGACACTCTTGGCTGCCTCTCCCCAGCCATGGATTCATCCCAGCCAACCTGCATTTTGTGCTATAATTTGTCAAACAGGAGGTCAAGATATATAGAAAATCAATAATCTAACATGCTTTATGCAGCAAAAGATGACATCACTGAATTCACTCACCTTAACTGAGCGCCAATGGGAATTTGGCCACCTAGCAGGATCCAAATCGCTTATGCCAGTTATAGTACCCATGTAGCTGGAGGTAAACAGTTTTCAGAAATCTATATTTGAACAACAAAACAGCAATTATCCCCAACAATATTGAGGGAAATCATTGAAAAAAAGAATAGAAGAGAAGAGAAAAATGTTTTAATTCCCCAAAAAAGAATTAGAACAAGCACATTCGTATATAAAGAGATGAGACGAAGGAGATAAATAGAAGTAAAAAGTGCCAAAAATAATGAGGGGTATGATGGCTCTAAGAAGGGAAATAGAACCAACCGACGAATACTGGATTCTTCTGTTTCAAATAGCATTCTAAAGCGCATCCCAACAGACAACCGAGTATGATACACTGCCTTCACATACTTGGCCAATGGTATTACAAATTCTGATGGACTGGCCCTGAAGAAGAGGTGGTGAGAATTCCACTAAACGTAAATTAAGAGGGAATGACGAGAGAATTCCACTAAAAGTAAATTAACAGAAATGTACCTTGGATTGTAAAATATGGTGAAACGGCTATTTGTTGCAGCAGCATGAGCAGCCGCAGCAAGAAGCCCCAAGTGCATGCTATCACTCGACAGCACTGCTGAAGGCATCACCGTTTGAGGTCGACTAGCACGCCGAATTCCAAGAAGCAATTGATTCTTTTCATTCCTATCATCAATACAACCATACCAGTCAGCTTATCTTCAAGATATCATCATTCACAATAAATCAAGTAAAAAAATGTGATTGCATACTTAAGCACAGATAGGTCAGAGAGTTCATTCACTCAGAACAAAGAAATCAAATATGCAATATGGAGATTCTCTTCAGAAGGTAGAAGAATAACCTTTTGGTACCAATGATACTGAATTGCACATGCACTAAGTTATTAGGTACACATTTTTGCATTCATCCAAAATAACTTATGGGTATATAGAACACAAACCACAAAAACAATTCTATAGAGATACAACGAAGAAAAGTTGAAAAGAGAAAAATCTAGGTTAAGCAATTTATCAACAACCCACCAGATAAAAAGCACTGAATCCCCAGCAACAAGTCTTTTTGCACTCACAAAAACACTCCACCCTGTTGTAAGGAGATGTCTCTTTGGCTGCCCTGGATGAAGAAAATTCATCTATTATATGATGGATAAACACTTTATTTTCTAGTCTATATGGATGAGTATATCGTGAAAGTGGTAATTAACCCCTGCTGGTCTAAGCAGCATACTCAAATTCAGTTTTCAATGATGGTTAAGGGTCAGACTGTACTTTTGGAACTTGCCAACTTAATTTCTACCATTTAAGTCAGTTATGTGAGACATGAACCCCTAAGCTAGGAATTAAGTACATGCCACTAATAAACACTACATACAAAATACCCATTACGTATTTACTTGTTCAGCACTTATCTTGAAATTCATTTTATAAGCCAAAATTCCTTGGACACCCTAACGCCTACTTAATTTTGAAATGGAAGTACAACTCACCCCGAAAAATGTGTCTAAATTTCCATTCATTATCATGCAAATCCCTAGCAATTAATTCTTGAGCAGGAGGTTGCTGGGAGAAGTCCTGAAATGTCACAAAAATCACTAGGTTTTCTTCCCAGAAGGATTAAAGCAAAGAGAACTAATCAAGGGTGAAGTTTGACTAGATATGTAGAACATTTACCAATGGAGGAAACACTCTTTCAGCTGCACGACGAGGGACAGAAAATCCTCCATGAGTACTAGTGTCACTTGCTGTCAAAGTTTTACAGAAGTAATTTGTCGGCTGTTTGCTAGGGGGGCCCAATTCTGCTGGAAGATAGACATCCTTTTGCTCTTGCTGCAGCAATTGGAGTCATTTTAATACGTGATAAAATGTAGACAGGTTTATGTGAACAGAATCCAAACGGCCCAATAAAGATATACACACCGGACTCAATGGCTGCAACATCATTTGTGCATACACTTCGTCATTTTCAACATCTGCCTGAAATTGAGATTAATAATGAGCCTTAAACTAGGAACCATCTTTAAAATGTAGCCCGGAAGCTAACAAAACATTTCTTACATGCATAGTTACATTGTGAAGTTGACAGAAAAGCTGCAGAGGTAAACTAGGATAGTTGGGAATATGGGCATCCACTTCCTTATTCGTTGATGCAGCAACCTACATTCAGTGGGCACAGAGTCATGGTTGGAATAACAGTAAATTAGACATTGACAAAGAAGAACAATGGGCATGAATAGGAAAAGCAGTGACAAGCAATCGACTGAAGTTAAAAAAAAAAAACATAAGAACAAAAACTTACAAAAAGACAAGAACAGTCACTTCAAAGTGCATGTTACTATGAGTCAGTGGTATACACATGGAAGCAAAATCATGGACGACAATGACTACCTCCACTTCAGAATCATGAGCGATCTTCATTATATAGCAAACCAGGGTATGGTTGGAACACAATGCTTACCTGCTCACTGTGACCCTGTGGGAAATAAACAACGCGGCTCCCAACGGCAGGTAGACAAACCAGTGGACCCGCACATGCATGCCAGAGCTCAGAATTCAGAACCCTCTTCTCCCCTGGAAAATTCATTAAAAGCACAGTGAAGATCATATGAAGAAAAGATTCAGGGGAACTTGATAATTGATGTTAATTAAGTCACAGCTGCCATTTAAAAACTTAAAAGCATACTACAAAACTCCGGTTCTTATGAACATGTTAACAGTAATATTAGTATAATAATTATCCGCGTGCACCACGGTTGGCCTCTTCCTAGTTATTAAGAAGGCCGATAAAAAGTAAACTGATCCCAAGGAACGAACTTGTCAATTAATTAAGCTCCAGATCCGCTATGAAAGTGTAGAAGCCAACAAAAGAAATATCACAGAATAAAATGCTTAATTTATGTATAAACAATCTGCAAGCTATGTTTCTCCAGATCTCTATTTTTATTTTCCACTTTTGTACAATCATTACAACCAATTCGCCCAAAACTCCGTCCAATTCCTGAAGAAATAGATGATTAATCTTTGTCCGTGTGCAAAAGTTGGCTTCAGAGCGTGTGAACGTATATGAGAATGATATCAGAACTAATATAACTCCACAAAATTTGCAAGCAAGTACTCACCTTCCTGGGTTTGTGGACTAAAATCAGCAGAAGAAAGCCTCATTTAAACACCAAACTAACAAAACCTTCAAATCCCAACTTCACACCCACCACCAGAAGATCCAAAGCCACTCGCAACTGGACCAATTAAATACCAGACTACACCAACCAAATGACTCAACAATTTTTCTATTCACTCTCTGCTCTCTGCATACTAATATCATTCCTTCTATCTTTGCCCTTCAAGTTCGAAACCCAACCGGAAGAAAAAAATTTCTTATATTCAACCATCACAGAAGGGAGAAAAGTCAAATCGCATTCAATGTGAAGGGTCGCCAGAAAGCTAAAACCGAACAGATAGAATCCCACAAGAAACCCACTTCTTGATTTCTCAACCAAAGCCGGTTTTGCTACAAAACACGATCGATTTCAGCTTCATTCAGTTACTATCCTCTTCACCCAGAAACCGCCAAGTTCGTCAATCATCAGCCTCAGAGTCAGAATCCTCGTGCCAAAGTTCACAAATGGAACCCCACGTATTAGCTTCCAAAGTTTCAACCTTCCTTAGCTGGTAGTTTTCAGGAGAGTAAACCAGAGACTTAATAAGATTATTTCAAACAACAAGCTGCTTAAAACCCAAAATCTCAAGCAAGTAAACTCAGAAACTGAACACGCAAGCCACCACTAGATCTCGCTTGAAAGTCACCAAATACTGTTCCACTTCCGATTTCATTTTTTTTAAAAAAAAAGATCTTATTACACGAGAAAACTTGATAAAAATCAGAAAAAAAAATCAGAAGCTTCCTAAATTAACTCCTAGTACAAACCATTCTCGTAGCACACTGAAGCTACACGGACATGCAAAGTCAACAACTTGAAGCATATATATTAAGTGATAACGTACGTAATCATAGCTACGAAAAGACCACAACACGTTGTTTCCTGTAATGGAAGTAGGTTTTTTGGTGGTGATGATAGACTCTGCAACTATAGTATTACACCTACTACGTTTAACTCTCCACTCCGTCAAATCTTTCCTCTCTTTTGCTTAGCTCTACTTTGGCTCAATCAATGAACAACAAACCGCCATTAGTTCTGGGTGTCTTTTGTATGTACGCCCGTGAGAAATGGCAAAAGCGAAGACGGTGGACGAAGAAAATAAAAGAATGCTTGCAAGTGTTTCTACGTACAGAGTAGCGAGAGAGAGGGAGATGCGTCAGGTTTATATCAGAGAGAGGCAACAGTGAATAGTTGCTTATAATTTCACGTTACTGTGACCTTTTCGTGTTCATTTCAGACAATTCAGGCCTGGGGACATATTATATTACCCTCAGGGTTAGGAAGATTTACTCAGCTATCCTCTTACAAAGAATGTCTCCTCGACCCCATCCTTATTTGAGCTTTGTTTAATAATAAATAAAAGGTTTTTTTTTCTTTTTACCATTTGCATGAGATGATTAGAAGGGACTGTGTAGATGAAACCGAGAGGGGTCCGATCGGGTAGGAGTTTGACTGTCATGTACTTTTGTCATGGGCCATCCTTCAAAGTCCCACTACTACACGTACCAATCCATAGCAATAGTCCCAGCTCACCTGCTCCTGTTTACAAGACCTGAGCTTTTTGCAATAATTCAATTACTTTATGTTGTTATATGTTAGGTACATGGTGATTCAGAGACATTAATAGCAGCTTTTTTAAGGCTGCTAGGGGGTTTATAATTTATAAAATATAAAAATTGGAGATAAATGAAAAAAAAATACACCAAAACATGCAGGGTGAGCATAATTGGGAGGGAGTACAATGAGTAAGGGTTCCAAGATTTTTGCCATTAAATGTTCGGTCCATACCACTATATTAATGAGATTTAATAAAACAAACACAATAATCGAAAAAAAAAAAGATATCGTACACGTAGTCCTTTTTTTTTTTTTAGTAAGAGGAAAAGTACATCAAGTATTAATCAGACGGGAGAAACTGCGCCCCAACTAATTTTCTAAAAGAAAAGTCTGGCACCCTAAAAGTGGTACATCAAAATAAGTTATCCCAATAACTCAGGACAGCCCGGTACACCTAGTCCCTTTTGCATTGCAATTTGAGAAGATCCCACTTGAAAAATAGTACAAGTCTTAATCAAAAGCCAGCTGGGGTTCCATCTCATTCAAACCGGTGCAGGATCACATCCTTGTACGGTGCCTTGTACAAGAGCATTTCATAAGAACCGTACTTCTATTACATTACACGGTGCAATGTATTTGGTGGTGGATACAAGTCGATGAGGATGCGATCAGGTTTGTGCCTATTATAAACATTCTCCAAAGACATTGACGCAACTGTGATTTTCTTTTTTTTTTAAGTAATATTTTTTATGATTTAAATATCAAAAATTCTTTCAAATCCCATTCTTTTAAGTTGCAGGTATCTGAAAATTATCCACATAGATAACCTTTTTTGATTAATTTGTATTAAAATTAATAAACAAATTTGTTAGACATATGTTATTTCTGTAATTGATAATTTTCAATAAATGCCCACTTTATAATTTAGTTTGTCTGATTAAACAAAATCTGCTATATTTGTTTTTTTGTCAACACTTTTAGCAGAAACTTTAAATAAAAGTAAGTTCAAAATTTGTGGGTATAAGTATTAAGGTTTCATGGAAGATTTTTAAGCTTTATATATATATACCTTGCAAGCTCTTATACTTAGAATATTCATATTATTTGTGAAAAATATTTTTAAACTACATATTTTAAAATAAATATATAAAAATTGATTTCTTTTTATCCTTTAGTTTCATATATTTAGATAACATATGTTTATTAATATATAAAGTTTATTAATATAAACATATGGTATTAATTTTGTTAAGTAAATATCAAACAAACTTAAGCTCTCTGCATTTCAATAGTTCAAACCACTAAATTTTGAAAACAAAAAGAAGTGACAATTTATATGAATTTGAAATATGTTAATTTCACTCCCAATGTGTTGTTATTAGAAATTTGAATGCTTTAACTATAAGAATTAACAAATACAATAGTAATTAATATTGACATCCTTTGTCATGCGCCACATATTTTGTTTATTGCTTATATAATTATCAAGGAATTCACTTTGTAATTAGTTGTAACACCCTATACTTGATAACGGAATAGGCAAATCAATTGTTATCATATTCTTAAATACCTAATACTTCAAACTATAACATTTTCTATTTAAGACTTCATTATTCTAGTAATTACTATTCACTTTATAAAAATTTAGAGAGAGTTTCCTCTATATTAACTTAAAACTTCCTGTGAGAAACTTCAATACACTTCTCATGCATGTCACTCAACTATCCATCTCTATGTCAAACTCTATGACAAAATAATTAACCCATCCTCCAATACATTTCAACAAATCTAAATCAGATTTCATACATAACTTTCATTTATTCATATATAATTAACAATAAAATCCTATAAGACCCTTTACTTCTTTATATGTACATGTCATATCTAAAAATAAAATAAAAATTTGTAGTACATCCACCTCCAAATCTTTCGAGATCCTCAATGTGACTCTTGTCTTGTAGTAGATCCACTACAGCTTTCTTCTAATTCTTTTCAAAACCTACGCACGGAAAAAAAAAAACCACATACTAAGCTATAGGCTTAGTGGTATTCAAGCAATTCCATTTCTCATTCAATTCAATTCAGTCAACTATAACAGGCATAATATATAATATTTTCACAAATAAATATCTT
>JANIJH010000002.1:53044179-53061801 GCA_024520975.1 Erythroxylum areolatum
TCTACCTTTTTCCCTTCTTGAACAACCTCAAACTCTCTCTTAAAAACCAAGAAATGATGAAACCCTAACTATCTTTCATTCTTTTCTCTCCTCTCTACCGAAACTCTCTTCTATTTTTGTTCTTCTCTCTCAATTCAAGTTTTTTTCCCTTCTTAAAAGAATAAGACAACATTTCTTCTTCCATTTCTATCCTTAATGAGTCCAAAAAGTCCATTTTACCCTTTTAAGGCTTATGTTATTTTAACCTTAAGTGTCCTGCCAAAAATACCTTTGAACATTCTTATAACATTGATACTTTAATTTCATTAAGCTATGCAATAAAATCCTACTAACCTTGACATAATAATTAACTCTAAAAATAATTAATCCAATAAACTTCATAATTTATTTAATTATGCTTAACTTCAATGAAAAAATTTTGGAGGTCAACATGAAGGCTACGTGTGACTTTTCAAAAGTGGTTAAAAAAACAATGTATGAATCACTCAAAGAGAAGCTCAAGAAACCCAGTGTAATAGAATGTGTCATCATCATCATTGTTGTTTAATAAAACTTAAGATACTTTCCTTGTAAGAGTCAATAAAATCAATTCTTTGAAGGTTGCTTTTATAAAGAAGATGAAAATTGATATATTAACGTATAATATATATAAATTAATATTATATAAATAGATATTACATATAAGTAAAAATATAACTATTAATTCTTAATCATTATTTTGTTTTAATTAATCCATATAAGATTTTTTAATGAAATAAAAGATAACAAATTTACATCAACCTACGTAAATCATAGATATAAAGCAAAGGTTTGAGAGTTATGCTGAGTAGTTACAAGATGAAGATTTTCATAATAGATTTTCATTCATTAAATAGAGAAGAACAAACAAAGAATATAAAAATTTGTGCATGACCTACTTATAAATATACAATTAAATTAATCTTTTTGATTAAATAATTTTTTGTGTAATATTAGAGTCTTATTTGATTGACTTGTCTTAAGTTAGAATATTTTCAATTATGCTCGATTTGTAATTTATGTTCACTTCCATATAACAATTATTAGACAAGGCTAAACTTTTAATTTGATCCTTATACTCAACATTCTTTCTAATTTTCTACTTATAATAAATATTCTTGTTTTATTTCATTAATCTAAGAATTAGTTGTGATTTGGTGTTTGACTAAAAAATATTACCATTGATAAATACTAGATGAATATTTTTAACAAATTATAACGATATAATTAAAAGTAATATCATTTATTTAAAAAATAAAATTATTTTCTAAATGAAGAGATTAAAATATAAAATTTAACATTACAGGGTAAAGAGAACAAATTGGAGCTTACTTAAATATATATTATCCATATTTAAACCTCAAATATATATTATTCATACCTATGCTCACATCTATTCATACCATCAAAATAAATTCGAGGATGACTCGCTAATAGCAAGGTTTGGAATATACACTCCTCCCCCCAGGTACTTTGTCAACTAATATTAATAATATGAGTTGCCCTTAGACTAAATCTACAAATTCTGATAAAGTTTTTAAGTTAGTTTTATATGGTACACAAATTTATATTTTTGTACATTTGACTATATTTAATTTAATAATTTATATGATTCATAAGTTATTATTTTTAAATAAATGTAAATGAATATAAGTGTAGTAATTACAATTAAAACAAATATACACTCTTCTCTTTATAGTAAGCTAAACTTAATCTTTATTTTAGAAGTTGTAACATATCATACACTTATCAAAAAAGGACTTTAATAAAATGAGAAATAGCCCTTTTGTACATAGTTTTAATTTTTAACTTAAATAGTTATTGTTACACAATAAGATGTGAATAAGTTAAATCAAAGTACTTCCATAAGTATTCTCTTTTGTAGATATTAGTTGCTAACCTTGGGTATTTTCATGAAAATATTAAAATTAGAGAAATGACCTAAAAGATAGAGTCTCCATTTGCCACTTTGGGAAAAGCTACGGAAAAGGAAGAAGGAAAAAAAAAAGAAGAAGAGGGAGAAGGGGGAGTTTCTACTGCTACTTCAACCTCCAATCCTCCCAAGTTATCTTTCCTTCTTTCCATCTTTTATTTCATCCATTTGATGTACGAGATGGAATTGATGATGATGAACCTTAGTTTAAGGATGTTCTAATTTATCTTAGGGATTTATACTTGATTTAATGTTAATGTAGTTGTTTTTGTTATTAATGATGCTAGATGTTGTCATTATTTGTTGTAATTGCATGCTTTGGTAATAAATCGAGAGAGTAAATCAAATGCAAAATGATTAGGTTGGTTAATGAGAGTTAAACAATCTAATAGACTATACAAATAATCAAATCGATAATTATATATAAAGAGGTCTCGTGTGAGGACTGGTTGTTTATTAGAATGCTTAAGAACTAATTAGGTTAAAGGTTGTTTTGTTAATCGAGAGATTACATGTTTGGTAACTTAACTTAATTAGGATCTATGATTTAGGGCTTAGTGATTACAACTCAAGAGAAACTAATCTACCCTTCGAAAATCTAGGACCGACACCGCATTAACACAAAACTGACTAAGTTAGCATTGATGATAGGATAAATCCCCTTTCTCATAATTTGTTAATCTTCCTTATGTGAATTTCAATTATCAATTAGTAGTGCTCATATTTGATTTCTTGCATTAATTTGAAATTCTCATGACAATCATTCCATATTCGATTATTTACTTTTCTGTTTAGTTTTTGTTTTTATTTTAATTACTCTTTTAGGCCTTATACAAATTAAGATTCGATTAGATCACTAATTCTTCGTGGGATCGACACCTCATATACTATGCAACGACCTGTGCACTTGTGAAATATTGAGGGTTTTATAAGACCTCACATGTTCTTCATTTTATGTATTTTCTTATCTTCCTTGCTCTAATTCTTCTCCTTCCTGCTCTATGAAGATAAGTGAGTGTGAGTCTCAAGAAGACGACTCAAATATTATGCTTTCGACTCACTTTAGTTCTTTCTCTTTCGAATTATACCTAAAACTAAATATGAACTAAAATGAATGTTTTAAGCATTTCATAGCATCAATCACTAAGCGTTTTGGAATAAATGTATAATCAATTAAGCATATACCAATTTTTCCACACTTAGCTTTTGATCACTCTCAGGCAAAACATCAAAATAAAAATCACATACCCAAAACATCTACTTATTTCTCATATTTTCCAAGAATAGATAGTCATAAGCAAAGATGAATAACTTTCAAAAACTATAGCAAGAACTCAACATTCAACGCTTCTACTCATGATCAATCAATAATTATCACCTTTAGAAATTAAACAATCTAGAGGTAGTCTTGATAAAATGTGTTTAAGATAATTTTATGGGTACACTCAAACACCATTCATGATCATGACATTTTATAACTTTACATATCATTTCACTTCTCCACCATTAAGATTCACATGCATAATCATGAATCAAAGGACATTTTAGGGTTGTAATGTGGGCATGGGCATAGGCAAGGTGAGATGTATTTGGGTAATGTAGCATAAAAGCCACCAAAGTTAGTGAAGCAAAAGTAACACTTACTGAAACATTAAGTACCAAAACTTTCATTCATTCAAAACTAGGAACCATCAACTATGATGAATGCAAAACCTATGTTTCACATTTCAAATTCAAGCTCTCACATCACAAACCACATAAAGCATAATTAATTAGAAAAGATCACTTAAAAATTGATGATAACAATACATTGAAATTATAAGGAGTGAACCATCCAAAACAACATCTACCTCATATGCATCATACTCAAGTCACCTATTCCATACAACTTTAAGAGGAGACATTAATCATAAATAACTTTGCAAAACAATTACATTTCCTCCTAGATACTTTTATTTAAGGAATTTTTCTTTTTTTTTTCTTTTTTCTTTTTTCTTTTTCTTTTTCTTTTTTCTTTTGCCTTTCTCTTTTTCTTTCTTTCTTTTTTTAATAAAAATTTAAAGAAGCTACATCAACATGGGAATTTCATCGATAAAACGTAAAATGGTATCTCAATAATTATAACCATCCCACAAATATATACACCCCCACACTTATACTTTTGTACATTCACAATTATCAACAATCAAAAAATGTTCCACTAGCTTTAAGGCTTTGGTAGGACATTTGATTAGGTTTAAAGCATGTAATGTAATTAGCATAAAAAGAAAAGATAATAAAGCTCAAGGGGCTTAACAAAGGAAAAATTCATATCAATGGGCAGTTTTTTGGCTAATGTAGTTTATAAAACAAAAAATGCTTATATCATTTCCATGATAATGCATGTGATAGAAATGTGGTCTTGAATAAAAAAAATCAAAAGTAAAGTTAGGATTTACATATCATAAAGGGCACACATAAACAAAAAACAATGAGAGTGATACTTACTGGCTTGTACCTACCACTAGTCACTACTCTTCTAAAGATAATGCATATTGATCAATCATAAGAGAAAAAGTACATGCTAAGTTGCCATGGATTATTCTGGTCAATTCACTCTCTAATCATAACTATATAATCCTAGAAGCAATATAAAAATGAGAATTTGTTTTTTTGTTTGTTTGTTTGTTTGTTTCTCTTTCTCTTTTTGTTTGAAAACTTAAAAACAAGTAAGAATTAAACAAACTTGAAAACACATATGCATATAATAAAGAAATGTAAAAAGGTAAAGGAAAAAAAATAAACTTCCATTAGGTTGCCTCCCAAGAAGCGCCTTAGTTTATTATTGCTGACTTAACTCCTTGTTTTCCTTATCATATGACAATCCTATGATCTTTAGGTGTCACATGCACTTCCTCCACATGAGGTTCTTCAGGATAGAGTCTAGGTTGATGATCATTCACCTCCAACATCCTCTCTATCTTCAAACTTCCAATCTCTACTGAGTCCATGCACTCTGGAAATATCTCGAGTATTTCCTCACCCCTTTCTTCCTCGTTTAATTTCTTCGATCTACAAGGTAAAGGTTAAGGCTTAGTTTTAACAACAATTATGAACTCAGTACTCACCTTTTAGCTGAATGATGTATTCTTTTTTCTTCAAGCTCTTCTTCAACTTTTTCTTTATGAGCAATTCCTTGAGTAGTTCTCTCAAGATTCTTAAGCTCCTCTTCACTTTATAAGATCTATGCACTGACGTTCCTTGGGTTCACCTCATAGTTGTGCCTCTTTGCTTTATGATGCTAGACGGTTGATAGCTTCTGCCAGCTGACCCACCTGACTTGTCAAGTTATAGATTCGAGACATTGTATCTTACTAGAATTGTATCATATCTTACTGAACTTACAAAGTATTAACAACACAAACTTAACTAATTCTTCTATAGATGTACCTGAGTTTTGTTGTCACTCTAAATTTTGGATGCTAAACCTTGTATCTACCAAAATTGCCTTTCCTCCCACTGAAATTGCAAAGTGTTAGCAGCAACAGCATTAACTAATTCTTTTAGAGATAGACCTGAGTCGTAATAAGAAGCTTCTAGTCTATATGGAAATTGTTGTATGTCAAACTATCAAGGAAGTAATTTTGCTGGTTATCTAATCCATAACTAAAGTTCATATGATCACTCCAAACTTGGTTATAGGGTTGCGAATATGAGCTATAAGAAAATTTATTTCCGTCCATGTAAAAAAAACATTTTACACACACAAACACTAAACAAAAAGTGAAAAGATTAAGAAATAACTAAAAAGAAACTAATTATAAAAATATGTACAAAACACCAACTAAAATCAAGAACAAAAACTGAAACATCGCACTTCCCAACAACGGTGTCAAAATTGACATAACGAGTTATAACACTACTCAAAATAACTAGACCTACAACTATAGCAGTAATGAGTCGAGATCAATCCCACAGGTAGTGTTCCGTCAAGAGATTTGTTTGGTTTCAAATAAGAAAATTAAACTAAATTAAAATAACGAAAACAAATTTAGAAAACATTCAAAAATGATGAAAAGAGATTAATACATTAAGGACCCACTCATCAGTTTAATCTCGGCCTACACACAGTTAAACATACCTTATTTAATTGTTATTCTTATACCTCTCCTAACAACTATTAATCGTAGGTTAAAAATAAGCTTTGTTACCTCTATTTTTCCTTAAGTCGTGTTTAATTAAGAAGAGCTCGTTAATTAAACCTAGCTATCGAACAATCTAGAGCAAGCTCTCTAGATTTAATTGCACAACTGCATTACTAGTTAGGAAAATAGATTAATCAAGGAAACAATCAAACAAGCTCGAATTATTTAATCTAGGCTATGTTATCCCTAATGATTAAAAATCATTAGTCGCCACAAACAAATCTCAACATAATAATTACGGATTATATTGAGGATTCTAGTAATGAGTTTATAATAAAACAATCCAATGAATGCATTAAGAACATCTTTAAACAATACCCAAACAATAAATATAGAATGACATGATCAATTCTTAAAAGAAAAAGAATAACAAATAATGAAAGAATGCTTAACCGGGTTCTTCGACATTGATATCATCTCGGAATGGAGTCGGGAAGCCTATCTCTCTATGGGTCTCCTAAAGATGTGTTATGTCTCCCTCTTCATTCTCCCGAATGATCCATTAAACCTTTCATAACTTTTTCGTGACGCGACATGTCTATTTATATTAAAAACTAGGGGTTCTTGTGAGTTTGTCACGTCGATGACACCCTTGTCATGGTCCTAAGAGATAACTCACAGCCATGACAAAATGATGCATGGCCGTGGGGGATAATGCCTTACATGTTCTTCATTTTAGGTATTTTCTTGTCCTCTTTTGCTCTAATTTTTCTCCTTCTTACTACATGAAGACAAGTGATTGTGAGACACAAGAAGACAGCTCAAATATTATGCTTTTGACTCACTTTAGCTCTTTCGCTTTCAAATTATACCTGAAACTAAATATGAACTAAAGTGAATATCTTAAACATTTCATAGCATTAATCACTAAGTACTTTGGAATAAATGTATCATTAATTAAGCACATATCATCTATCATGATGCACCTAACAATTTGTCCAAATTAATTAAGGATTTTATATTTTAAAATAAGCTTTTTTACCTTAGTATGAGAGGTCAAGTGCATCTCTTTTATAAAATGGTTTTTTAAAGAAAAGTTTAGTATCCACACTTTTTAATAGAATCTAGTGGATAAGGGTGATTCTTATTAATAGAATTCCCCAAAATTTGGTACTTAACTGGAAGTTTTAATCCTTGAAAATATTAGCTATTGCTCATCTCAATTACCTTATCTTCTACCTCAAACACAATGTAAGAATAATTAAAAAAGTACTTACTAAAAGATGCATTGCATAAATGTCCCATTTTAAGAATCCATAATTCTACAGTTTTTCGTTTTTGTGTAATGTAAATGCTTGAATTGAATTATGCATTACCAACTTATTGAGGTTACCTAGCGATACTCCTATCTATAAATCAGGGAATGCATATTTGAGGTAATGGTGGGAAATTTCCTAGGCTTTATGATGACTTAAGTTGACATTGAAATAAATTTACAGAAGACAGATGTCATCATTAGCATGCCCTCTCTGAAAAGCAGTCAAATAGGTACAAAGGCTAATAAGGAAGATATGATTATTATTTTTATTTTCCAAATCTACATACTAGTTACCCTTTTTCAAGTCCTGAGGCAACTAAGAGAATTTCTTTAGAGAGAGAAATGGAAGAAGGCCTTCAACCAATTAAAAGCACATATGTAGAACCCTATACTATTATCAAACCCATCACTAGCTAAAGGCTTATTACATATATCTTATAACGTTAAATGAGGTTAAAATTCCTATCTTGATTAATAAGGATTGAATAGTACATCAATTTCTTATTACATATGTCTTGTAGTGATAAATAAGGTTAAAAGTTTTGTCTTCATTAATAAGGATTGAACAAATAAGAAATCAATGTGCTATATGAGAAAAATCTTGTTAAAAATAAACATGCACTGCACCAAGCTAGAGAAAGTTCCCTTCATCATAGTTACCACTGCACAAAAGCTAAGATGATATTTTTAAGCCTACATCATTAGCATTGTGGTAGAGCTATCACTTTTATAGATCCTCTATATCCTTGATCTCTCGGTAACACTGATTGAAGATAAGTGAATTTGACCTAAGCTTTATATCTAGGTCAACACTCAAATGTTAGGTTATTATTAATAATTTGGTCATATGTAGTCTCCATTAAAAGCAATAAGGAGGTGGGAACCCCTTGCACTGGATTGTCTACAAAGACGGATCATTAATTGAAGAGGGAAATGGCATTGGCTTATATATGCAAGGATCTTATGGTTTGGAACTAAGATCAAGTAATAAGCTCGACAAATTACCTAGAGAAGAAGAACTTTCGTTTCGACAAAGACCAAGACGGGTAAACATTGGAGACAAAGTCGGATAAAGACAGGTGAACAATGGACAAAATCAAAGGCGGGCGTGTGGACGAAGACGACGATGGGCCACTGACACAGCTGCTGGAATGCTAGGAGGAAGATGAAGACAAAATCAAACACTGCTTCGTAATTAGGTTTTCAATATGACAAAAACAACATCATTTTTAGTGGATAAAATGATGCTGTTTTCGTAGCTGAAACTATGGATTCTTTCCTTTAGCTGTGAAAATTATTTCTTAACTAGAAACTTTTAGCTCCCAAAATATTTCTAGCCAAAAGAAGAAAATAAAAGGTACACCTAAAGACATTTGACTACTAAAATATATTCATAGCCAATTGAAATGATAGGTTTTGTGACTTTTAGCTATGAAAAGTTTTTCATAGCTAAATTCATTTGGCTACGAAAACATATTTATAGCCAAAATAACAAGAATAAAAATATTTCACTATGAATATATTTTCATAGCCAAATATTTTTAATTGAAATTATATGATTTATGAATTTTAGCTATGAAATCTATTTCGTAACTAAAGTCATCTTGCTACGAAAATATATTTGTAGCCAAAAAAAGAAGAGTTTAGCTACCAAATTAGTAGCTAAAGGCATTTGACTACGAAAATATATTTGTAGCCAAAAGAAGAAGAATGAAAATATTTGTCCACGAATATATTTTTGTAGCCACATATTTTTAAATGAAATTATATATTCTGTGAATTTTAGCTACGAAAATAATTTTGTAGCTAAAAGCTTTTGGTTACGAGAATTTATAGCTAAATGTTTTTAATTGGAAGTATAGGATCTGACTTTTAGTTACAAAATAAAAAGAATGAAAACATTACCAATATATTTTCGTTTCCAAAATCGTAGCCTATTATACAAAAAATGCTAATGCGCAAGTACCAAAAACGCTAATGCGCGAATTTTATATTCTCTTTTGTTCTTCTTTTGACTATAAAATTCACCTTTTAGCTACAATTTGAGAAAAAAGTAACCAAAAGTGTAACTTTTAATTATAAAAAGTAGCCAAAAGGCTACTTTATTGTAATGTTTAGTTACAATTTTCAAAATCTTCCTCAAATGTTGACCTTTAGCTACAATTTCAAAAAAAAGTAACAGTACTTTGTTGTACTAAAGTAAGATTTTCTTTGTATTAACAGAATACGGAAGCTGGACAAGCTTAGGGCATCATGACATTTAGTAGATGATTGATGACGGGCCCACTTGTTAATCATGTTAATGTCTAGGGCGAGCACGATTAATTTATGACAAAGAAAGTAAGTTGGAAGGAGTCATTACTTATGATTAACGATAACAAAAAGGGTAAGGGTTAAGACAAGACATTAGGATCACGGAAAGTTGACCATGTCCTTTCTTTGGGTTATCTGGCTAGTGGGGCGATGCAAGAAAACAAGCCAGCAACCTCTTTGATATGTTCTTGATCATGTTTTAGGCGACAGAGAGAGCACTCCAACACGAACCTTATAATCATTAGAAGCATTCTAATTGTGCTGTTTTCTGCAATCATTTCTATATCATCTGTAGTAAGTAAAAAGAATGGGATCAATTTGCCTCCCTTATTCATCTCAGTTCAAGTCAAATCTCTAGCTACTATTCATCTCAGTTCCTGCAAGTTGTTATTTACGATTGTAAGTATTGCTTAGTCCCTTAACCAAATAACGTTCATTGTAAGTATTCTGGTGGTAGAATTGGAGTGCACCACCATATTTCTATATCATTTTATTGGTTTGTTTGTTAGTGTTATTTAAGTTCTTCCATTGCAAGGGCATGACGGTAACAAGAATGAAAAGCGATCTAATATCTCTTTAAAATGATTCATCTGCCAACTTTTGAATGATTAGGCAATTTTGAACCACCAAACGTGGGTGTCTTAGGATCTTAATCTCCGTCCTTCATTTCTTAGATACTTGACGTAATTAGGAAACTGGCTTAGTTAAGTGAAGTTTAAGACAGATTCTTAACTGAGGCATTAGAATATATCTAAAGGTCCATTCAAGAGTCTTTACACTCAGAAGGTTACCACTTTCCAGGAAAATACTTAATTCAGGTGCACAGAACCTGAAGTATGGGTCCATTGGTATTATCTGAAGTTAGAAATTACACTTTGTTGACATTACATATTTTAATATCAGATAAAGGGCATTGATATCATATCACAGTACAGAATACAAAAAAGCTACTGAGATGGGAAGAGGGAGAAAGAGAAGGAAAAATAAACAAACAATAATAGGGCACTTTTGAGATCTTGGAAAGTCATGAGATTGATAGTGTAGGGCACAGAAGAATAAATTAAGGAAGTTGGGTAGAGGGGACAATTCTGGGTCATGCACTTTGTCCAATATGTGTGTTCTGGAAGGCAGCAGGGTATATTTTTCAAATGCTGATTACAAAAAATTTGATGTTTACAAGTTTCAATTGATATTAGATTATCATAAAATTAAAAAAAATTAATTAAAATTAAAATTTTTGAAATAGAACTGAAAAAAGAAATCGTTTTTACCTATAAAAAAAGTTAAAATTTAATTAAATAATGAAATTATTAAATAAAAATTAACTAATTTATAAAAATCAATTAACTTATAAAAATTTGACAGATTAATTAATTAATTAATCAATTTTTAATAACAAAGATTATTACGATATATTGAAAAAAAATGTAGCTAAGTTTAAGATTTTAGTGTCATCTAGTTGTGCAAGTATTTTCACGATCATTTACCAAATGCCTAGAAGTCCAGAATTCTGGCAGAGCTTCAGCCAACTTTTGCCTTAAAGCCATATCTAATATCTAATACCAAATTCCACTTTGAAGAAAGGCCTCTCGGCTGTATTTGATCAAAACAATAACTGACTTGGAAAGGATAACAACTTGACAAACGTAGAAGACAAGTACACGTACCCATGATTGCCCTTATTATACATGTGCACGATCACAGGTGCCATTCTCATAGGGTTAACGTCCGAAAACATGTCGAGAAAATTGATCAAGCCATCTTTCTTTTTACGAGAAAAGTTTGCACTGAGCATAATCAGAGCTTAAGTTTACTAAAGGTGCTGATGACTCTTTTATATAATGTACTATCGGTTTTCTTTATTCCTTTCTCGTTATTTATGTAAGGATCCAATCACAATTGAGAATGGCAATCCATGTGCATTGTTATGTCAGCTATGAAGGTTTCACCTTCTAAAATGCAGGTTACAACTCCAACTGCTAGAACTTATGTCCATCCATGTTTATTTCTTTAAGCAACTATCCGAGTACCAACGTGCCCCCAACCTTTCAATACTTTCGATTCATTTGTGATTTCACAGTACATTTTCCTTAGCTCAACTAATTCTGAAGGGATTTTACAAGTACTTGGTGCTGATTCAATGTACATAAGCAGTCAAGCGTCACTCTCATCTCCAAAATCCATCAGAAAATCAGTCAAGTTCTCAGAGTCGTCTATTGCCTCTTCAAGATTCATGGGACCTGGCTTCTTCCGTTTAGCCTGCAAATATTATTAGTGGCCTAATATGTGAAAAGAATTGGTTTGGAAGGCACAGGATGAATATGACACAAATAAATAAGTTGCATAACATTTCAATTTCTCAGTCCTCATAATGAGTCACCACCCTTACAGATTACGGTCTTAAGTAGGTCTTAATGCTTCAGAAGGGTGGAAAAGGGTTGAAAGGACTTTCTCTAAAATGAGCAAAAGGACTGCAAATGCAATGCGTTACTATCTTAGGCCTTCTGTTGTTGATGTTGTTTGCAGGTTTCTTAGTAGCCACTGTCTACATTGTCAAAATTTATGTCCAACAAACAATATTCTACCAACATCAGTTTAAAAGTAGGCTATGTAAATAATGTCTATGTGAAACAATAGCAACAATAATGTGCAGTAATGCTTTGGAAAAAGAAAAAAAAATTGTGTGGGAGCTGGTGGCAATGCAGACATAAGGGATCGTCAGCCTAATGTGCGCATTAATGTGTTTATGATGATTAAGACTGAATCAAATAATAATGTAATAGAAAATGCAATCACCTTTGTCTTGCGTGGTTGAGGAGTAGTTTTTAGAACACTCCAATTGCGAGTAATTTTCTCTTTTTCCCCTTCATCTTCCTCTTCCTTGTCTTCATCACCATCTTCTTCTCCCTCCTCTTCTCCATCAACCTCACTATCCTCTGCATCATCCTATAGTGAAAATTATAAGTGCTATTGTACTTAACTACTTTGACAATTACTACAAGATGCATCCAAATAATCTTGATATATGAAGATTCTATATTAATAAAAGGCAAGAGATTTACATCATTTTCACCAATGTCAACAGCTTGTGCCATAGCCTCATCCATGTCTGTCACCTGATTTTTAATTGACAGAGAAGATAGATTAAAAATGGAAAACAAACTGTGTACCTCTTCTCCCAGCTAAAAATTAGATCGGTAACTACAAAATCAGGAATATTTACTGATATAGCATTTTTAAGTGTAAGAAATAAAGCACAGAGAAATTCACTCTATTTCATTTATGGGTAATTACTTCCACAGTTAGAAGAGAAGCCTTAAATCAAATTTCACATAAGCAGGACGCTATCAATCACAAAACATGTCACAGATAAAGTATTTGTTAAATGTTGTGCAAGGTTTAAGAGTTCAAGTGGTTCTTAGGAACTCGATGTAAAGATTTTGTAAGCTGAATATTGTAGCTTGATTCAGAAGATTCTTGCAGGATTAAACCGCTTCTGATGATTTTGCAAAATGTGCTTTAAGAGCTTTTCATGTATCAGTATTTCCAGAATGATTTATATGCGGTTAAGTTAGAAGTAAGCCTATTAAATAAAATAGTTAATGCAATTTCCCATTTACTTTCATGTCAGTTGAAGAATGAGACAAAAACAATTAGCCATTCACTTTCCTCAGGTTGAATAAGATGATTTATCAAACCACAAACATCTATATCAAAAGTTCGTTCTTATCTCTCGAATTACCTCTAGTTGCTCCATCTTTTCCTTTGCCAGAATCTTCTCAAGCTCCTCTCTAGAGATAATCTTTCCATGCTGCACAAAGTAAAAGCAAGAAGGTCAACCAATGGCATAAAAATACTTAAAATTCTCATGCACATCATCATATTATTTTATTATTCGGTAGAAACTTCTGATTTCCAAAGCAAAAGAATATGTCAAAACCTTTAGATTTAAGGACAAGCTCCCAAGCAAGAATTACAAGCATGAGCATAAATTCAGTATTCCACATTTGAAGTACAAAACTAGATCTTGCTTTCACATCTGTTTGAAAGATTCCACATTTAATTTAAAATCTTGCCAAAATGAAAACCGGGTTTCTAAAGCTCAACCCCAAGAGACCTTAGTTGTGATACCTTACTATTCACTTACATGAGGATTTAGAAGGATGTGGAAAGAATCAAGATTTCAAAAGATTGAACGTCGGATCTCAGTTAGATTCTCCTGTTGCTAATGCAAAAGACCCAATTTCTTAAGATTACTGAAGATTCCAGCTAGAGAATATGATAAGAAAGACATAGATTCTTAGGGAAGAAATATACAAGGACAGCAGTTTGGAGCTGATGATAGCAGCTGATTAGAAAGTTATCTGATAATAGCAGCTAAATAGAAAGTTATCTAATGTTTTTACAGTAGTTACCTTATGTTTATGTAATAATTATCTTATTTAAGTGCAGTTATCATATTTATAGAAAATCTACTATTTTAAAATATCTATTGTTAGTAGGAGAATAAGTTAGTATATTCTTATTTTATTTTAGTTCCTCAAACCTTTATGTCTTTGAACTATTTAAAGAACATTACGATAATAAAAACAATTGACAGAAAACTTGTGAAATAAGTTTTCTAAGCAGTAACCACATGGCCTAGGAAGGGGAAGAACTTCAATAAGGAAAAAGAGAATTTCACTATGATTCATCCCATGATTAGATCCTACACAAAAATCCATAACAATTTGGTGTCAAAGTTTGGTGTTATGGACGACTCCATAGACTTGTTAAGCTGAATGGGTGTGTTCATGAGCAACATCAAGAAAAAGGCTATCTATGGTGGAAGACCATCAGTAGTCCAGTGAAAAGTCATTGAACTCACAATTAGAGGAGATTCTGCAAAAGACTGAAGGGCATGGTAAGAATATGAGGTGGGGAGGAGCTACAACTGCACTTATAGGGAAAGAAGTGTTGGGCCAATAAGAGGAACTATTGTTCCTAATTATTATAAATTAGAATTTCCTTCATATGATGGAGCTAATGATCTGTTGATTTGGATCCATATGTGTGAGCAGTTCCTTGAAAATTAGCAAAAGCCTGAAGAAGATAAGGTAGCATTGGCAGCATTCCATCTTCATGGGGAGGTATAGCTGGGGCTTTATGAGGTGAAGCAATAGGAGTCGAGAATGGATTGGGGGACATTCATGGGGCAAGTCTACATGAGGTTTGGTCCTCCTATGAACCTCAATCCCCTAGGCAAATTGACCAACTTAAAGCAAAAAGGAACATTTAAGGATTATCATCAGGAGTTCCATTTTTTTTTTGGCCCAAACCACATAGCTCACTACAAAGCAACAGATTAACCTATTTGTTGTTGGTCTTATGGAAGGGATGCGACTGAAGTAGAGTTGCAATAATCAAGCAATTTAGAAGCTGTTATGAATCTGGTCCACACCTATGAAATGGAGCAAAGGAGCAGCTAGATTGTCTTGTGAGAAATCATAGGGCAACACCTACTAGGAACAATTCAAAGATAACCACTGAAGGGACATCTATAGCGAAGGGAATTTTGGAGCAACATCTAGTACCAGGAGCATAAATATGCCTTTTTTTAAGAAGTTAGCCAAGGTAGAGTTTGAGAAATGAAGGAAAAAGGAGCTTTGATTCAATTGTGATGAAACACTCTCTCGTGGACATAGATGCAAGAAGCTGTTTTGGGTAGAATTGACAAATTTGGAGAAAAGAAGATGATGGAGGCATTTTGGGAGTTTTGTTAGGTGGCAATTAAGTTTTAAAAAAATTAGGCTTCAAGCTGAGTTCAGGTTCAAGCGTTTTGGGTTTGACCTAGTCTGGAACCCAAATGACTTATACTATAGAAGATGGATTACATTTTTTACATTCATTGAACTACATCTATAAGAGAAACTTACCAAAACATTGAGAGGCTTGAAAGAGAAGAAGCTTAATGGATTCTATTTCTTCAATGTCTCGATCATCTAGTATCTTCTCTTATTTGTCTGTGACGATTTCTACAATCCCAAATCTCTTTTCTTTCTCAACTTCATCCTAATAATGTAGATCTATTTGATTATATTCCTTTAAGATCTCTCTAATCGTAAGTATCGATCAAAGTTCTAATATTTTTATGTTGTGTGTTGGTAACTACAACTTTTGAATTTTTTACTGCCACAAAGACATCAATTAGCATTTGGGACTTTGAATATCTTCTTGCCTTTGACCAACAAATCCGCTCTCACAACTAATTTTCACTCATTTCTCATATACACGAAGTAGTCTACTGAGTAATTTGTGTAAAAATACTCATCTTCCATAGAGGTCATTGGAGATGAGGAAGTGGGTTTTGCGTGAGTGTTTATTGCTACTATTAGAGTCATTGAAGGTGAAGGTTTGCTAGGTCAAAGTTCAAGTTTCTCTAATAGTACCAAAGCTTTAAGAACCATGTTTATTCCTCTCTCATAAACCTTTTTTTTTTCTTTTTTAATCTCAATTTTGGTTTTCTTTGTACTGGAGCTTGAAGCCTAGCTTCAACTGGTGATGGCATTCAATCTCGATTTTGAGCCACCAAAAGCCCATTAGGGCCTGGGCTTAAGCCAAACAAGAGACAAAAATAATAGTTTAGGCCAAGCTCAAGGCATACAAAGCCTATTCGGCCCGGTCTGACTTGTTGTCATCATTAAGTCTCGTGAAGATTTTGAGAACACCTATCTGGAGTTAGAGCTTGAGGGGAATAATGCGATGCAAGAGCATCCTCAAGGAAACAAAATATACAAGGAGAGTGTTTAGGAGCTAATGGTAACAGCTAGACTTGGCAAGGTTTGCCTCACCTGGTCCGGCCCAGAGTCAACAATGCTTGAGTTTTTTTATTGAAAATTTTGGCCAAGAAAATTGCGTCATTTTTAATTTCTTTTTAAAATATTTAATCAAGCTTGGTTTCAGTCCAATCAGGTTGTCCAAGCTTGATCAGGCTTGGGCTCAAGTTGCCTCAAGTCTGAGCGAGCTTCGGGTCAAGCCTGAATTTTGGGCAAGGCTCAAGCCTGGGTAAGCTCAAGCCTGACACGGCCTATTGCCAATCTTAATAACAGCTAATTAGAAGTTATTTTATGTTTCTACAATAGTCATCTTAAGTTTCCGTAATAATAAGAGAAATTATCTTAGTTAGGAAGTTCAGAAGGCTATTTTTAGTAGGAAATAGGTTAGCAGATTGATATTATATTTTAGTTCCTAAAACCTCTATGTTTTTAACTTATTTAAAGGGTATAAGATTAAGAAAGCACCCAAAATTCTCTTAAGAAAACAGTTTAACAGAAAGCTTGTCAGAGATAATTTTCTAAGCAACAACCATAGGTCCTAGAATCAACCTACTTAAACAGTATAAGATGAATAAGAAAGCATCCAAAATTCTCTTAAGAAAACAATTAACAGAAAGCTTGTCAGAGATAATTTTCTAAGCAACAATAATTTTCTAAGCAACAACCATAGGTCCTAGAAATGGGAAGAACTTTAAAAAATGACCCATGCTCACCCCATAAGTAGATCCTACACAAAACCCCATATCAGAATATTTGTTCAATGCTAGAAATTTTATACTAATCTCTAAGGCATATTAATTTCTTGTTATGATTCATAAATAGATGCGTATAGACTCCTTAAAATAAGAAGGAACAGAGAGTAGAAAAAGAGTATAAACTGATAAGAAACCAATATAGAGATTGTATTATTACTATATCAGTAGGTACAATAAGGAATACCTCCTGGAAAGGTGATCTTCCCAGGCCAATGCAATAGCAGTATAACAATCCGAATAATGAATCCCCCCTCATGCTATACAGTACTCCTATATTCCCATACCCACACCATGTACAATCTCTCACCATAACCGACTCATAACAAACTAATTATGTGTCAGTACC
>JANIJH010000002.1:53120956-53132646 GCA_024520975.1 Erythroxylum areolatum
CTGAACTTAAAACACTATTATGTACACATTAAAACGACAACATTTCATAAGTAAATAACAGATACTAACTATTAACACCGTTCGATTATCGGAAACATCCTAGACATGCGTCGGTTTTTTGTTAGATTTAATGCAAAAGCCATGAGTTTCAACACGACGTGACTCACAGGGTTTTGCCTTATTACCACGAGTGGTCTGCAGTGTACGGGAGGACTTTCCTTTGTTGGATCTCATGGAATGATTCACGACGTGGAGGTGATAAAGGAAATTCTGATCAACACAAATATGTCGTTTAAGAAGAGTAATCTCCCTCCTCAACTTCAGATGCTCTTTACATAGGGGCTTCTTGGAGGAGAGAAATGGGCTGTTCACAGGAGAATTTCAAACCAAGCTTTCAACTTGGAGCGAGTTAAGATGTTCCCTAATCTACCTCTTATATTTCTCATATTATCCGTTTTATGTTCCAAGATGAAAGGAACGGGTTCATCAGATGATTCCGAAGGTTCATAAAAATAATAAAAAATATTATAAAAAATGTCAAGCCATCGCTAACCTGACACTTAATAGATGAATTTAAAATTTTTACTAGGGTGAGCTCAAAATTTAACGTTTTCTAAATATTAAGATTATAATTATTCACTCCAAAATTAAAATTATTGATTGATGTAAAACTTATGGTCGAAAGTAACCTTTTTGAAAAAGAAATGATGTCTTTTCATTTGAATTAAGTGAGAGACAAACAAAAAAGAGACAAGAAATTTCCTTAAAGAACTAAAAGGCACACATAGTTAATTTTCTCCAAACAAATACCTTTATGCCTATACAACTTCCCAAAAGATAAAGCTTTACATTCTTTAATAGGATCATCAATGTATACATCTAGAATATGCTTAAAATCCATAGCTTACTTTAACCCTAGATATACTTTAATGACTCATTGTCTATATGTATCAAAAAGTTCTTAAGCCACAATTAATGTTGTCAAGTCTCTAAAGCTCCCACTAATGCATGCAGCTCCTTATCACAAGTAGGTTAATTTAAGGTTGCTGATTGACTAAGGTAAAGGTTAATATTAATTTACCACAAGTTCATGGCATCTATCCTATGAAAACAAGTATTAATAGTTACCTTTTTTATTATCTAGCCTATAATCAGATTATTGGTTTTTAATTAAAAATAAAGCTAAATAATTAAACTAAGATTGGAAACAAAACTGATTACAGGATAGATATCAAATAATAGTATCTAAGTGATGAATCCCCTTATGAATCATTAAATAATTATACTTTTATCATGAAATTATATTGTTAGTTATTGGACCGTGAAATTTTTTATCTTATTTTAATATCTCTCTCGAGACTATTAACAACTAATCCATCAATTGGTTAATAAAAATCTTTCTAGTTAAAACCTCTAGGATTGCATTATCGATTTATGAATTTTTCTATTATGTTTGATCCTAATTCAGAGGATTTAAGTCGGCCTATCTTTAGATTTGCATGCAACTCCTTCCAATTATGATAAATTTATTCATACAAGAGGATTTCTCAATCTTATTCATATGAAAAATACATTATGCACTAATATTCTAGATATTTTAGAACAAGAATGAAATGTATAATTGAATCACAATAAATCAATAAATATAATTGCATTGAATAAGATATTAAAACATATAGTTATCGCAAATTAGGTTTCATCACACTACACTAAACTCTTTTATTTACTAATCATAGAAAAAAATCAAAGATAAACTTACAGAAAAACTAATAGAAAACAAAGAGATCACAAATATCCCTTTCTCTTCTATTGAATCTTCTTACAAATATGGATTTGAGGTTGATATCTAATGGGTCTCTTGAAGTATTCTTCATGTTTTCCTCATCATTTAATCAAAATGGTTGCCTTTAAATGTTGCTTACGACCTAAAACTACTTAAAATTTTGGCTCTCCCTTGTTTGCCTCCATTAATGTCATTTATAGTAAAATTTAGGATTTTTGGGATATAAGCAGTCACTTACACGAGTGTATAGGAGATTGTTTATATTAAAAAAAATACTTGAATTCACAATTTCACACAAATACAGAGACCTAGACAGGCAATATACACGACAGAATATATCAAGATATATGGGCGTGTAACTCTACACGACCAGAACTCAAATTCTTTAATCTTCACACATTTACAGAGACTTACATAGTCACTGTACATGTTCATGTAGGTCTGTAGTTGCTTCAAATCTTCGTTTTGTACTACATTTTCATCTAAATTCTTCTCCTTATGGTCCATAAAGCAAATATAACCTTAAAATGCCATTAGAGTGAATTAAGTATCAAATATACAACAAAAATATGAAACAACAAGCAAAATATATCTAATATGGATGTATAATTATAGTCAAATTAGCTTCTATTAGTAACCCTATTAAGCTTCTCACCTAAGTATGTTGTTGGTCTTCTTGTATTAACATTGCCCTAATTCCTAGACTTAAAACATCATATTCAATCTCAAAGGTGGTGGTAAAGATAGGTAAGGCTAATACAAGAGCTAAACTCAACTTCTACTTCAAGAATATGAAGGCTCTATCTTAATCTTCCCCCTCCTTAAACCTTATACTTTTCTTCACTCTCTTAGTCAATGGGACAACAATTGTTCCAAATTTCTTAACAAAATGCCTATAAAAATTGGCCAATCTATGGAAACTCTTAAGATCACTTATGATTTTGGGTGTTAGTCACTCTAATGACTCTTACCTTCTATTCATCTACCTCTATAATCTTTGCACTCACCATATTTCTAAGAAACAAAATGTTTAGTGAATCTTCAAATTACCATACAATTTTTCTTTCCTAAGCACAAGCAAAGCCTTTTCTAAATGCTTAACATGCTAACCCATGGTTTTATATAGACAAGAATATTATCAAAATATACTACCAAAAACTTGCTTAAAAATTCACATAAAAAATTGTTCATAAATCTACTTATAAAATTACTAGGTACATTAATCAAACTAAAAGGAATTAATAGCTACTCATATAATCCATATTTAGTTTTAAAGGAAAATTTCCACTCATCTCCTTCTTTAATCCTAATTTGATACTACTAATATTTTAGATCAATCTTAGAGAATAAACATGTACTAGATAACTCATCAAACTTATCATTTAGTCTAGGAATGCTAATAATTTGCAATAATATTTTTGATGGCACAAAAATTTACACATATTCTTTATGTTCCATATTTTTTTTCCATATTATCAAAATAGGACATAGCCCTCCTCCAAGTTCTTATACTTACTTGTGTATCTCTTTGGTCTCCTATGAATTTATCTAATATCTCAAATGCTAAACATCTTTAGTAAATTATCTATCTATTTGCACTTATAATAGATAAACAACTTCCAATCTATCTATATAGATCTAATTTCAAAAATTAAGTTGTTACGTTTTCATATCCAATGAGAGTTATTATTGATAATTATATTTTCAACAATTGAAATATTATAATTATTATTCAATATAAGCAATATGTCCTTACATACTACTACTGAAGAGGACAACTATACTCCCATAAACCTTCTTGTAGACATCATAAATTCGCAATCATCTCTAAAACAAACTCTTTAAATTCATCATGAAAGTTAATCTTTCAATGTGTCGTAGCCTTTTAACTATACACCAAATGTATCAACAAAGGCACTAGTCCCAATTGGATGTACTATCATGAGATTTTAAATTTTTAAATTTCATCTTACTCTCACTACTTATCTTGAGAACCATTCTCTTATAAGTATACATTGAAACAAATAATTTATTTAATAGGTTTGTAAGATTATATCCAACCTTTTGGATATCTCAAAACCTTTTATTATCCAATTTAGTTCTAAATTTAATGGATAATGCATGCTTCAACTAAGCATAAATCAATAACTTTGACTCTTTCAAAGACTTAATATTTCATATCTAATATGAAATCTTACTAATCGAACCATTAAAGGTATGTCATTATACTATACATCACAATCGAAGAAATAAATATTGCATTATATAATATCTCACACTGTATATTCCTTCTTACACAAAACCATTACGAAATTTTATTATGAAGGTATTCACTAGAGAATCTCATTTCATATAGAGAACTAAATTTAAAACTCACCACATTGATCTCATCAATGTGCTTCAGCATTCTCAATATTTAATTTCTACTTATATTTAAACAATTTGAACTTTTCAAAATTTTAAATCAATATTTCATTTAATAGATATGATTATATCACATAAATTTGTTAGTAATATAATGAAATATAAGTATCATCATTTTATGAATTTTTATTCTATCTAATTCATCACATATATAAATTTAACAATTCAATACCATAATCATTTTTTCTCTGAACATTGATTTGGTTAGTCTTCAGTTAACAAATTTCATACGGTTAATAAAAAGAATACATATATCATTGTATGTAACTTTATAACTTTCATCATGTTGATTTAACCAATATGGCATAAAAGGATGATCTCAGTTATCCAACTTTGTATTCTTGTCACTTATGTTAAGCATAAGTCTCCTTTGATCCACCATATACAAACTATTTGCGTAAACTTGGATCAACTACTTTTACTTAACAATTTATTTCTTATCATGCATTAAACACTATAATAATGTTGAATCTAAATTTAGAATCAAATACTTATACACGTGAACTAACAAAATATATGATCTTTATTATATCTAATATAGGTAAGAAAAGTCATGCAATCTTTTTTTCTTATGACAACTATTATATCTAATATCATGGTGTTGAAATCAAAGTTTAGGAGATATTAGTCAACTCAAAATGTCAATACATTTTGTCATTTTTATGATTTTGACATATCTCTAAAACTTTATCAGCGAATACTTAATAGGGATTATAGCCAAATTACATAATTGGCATACACTTTTCTTTTCTAATTATGAGAACTATTATTAAGCATAATCTTAGGTCCAAGACATTTGGTGTAACATACTACTCCCATAGAACATATAACCAACGTATCGAAGGATATTCAATACGAAAATGGCATGTTAAGATTAAATCAATCCATTTTACATTTTAATCCATCGCACATAACATAAAACTTTCTAATAATCATGTTGTTCCATTTTTATTCACAAACATATACAGTCCCAAATGTCATTACATTTCCAAAATTCACATGTACAATATATAACAATTGAGAGATACAATCCTTGATGCAACATAACTAAGACATTTGCAAGTATAACTGATCCTGACACTAACCTATATCTAAATACAGAAGTTACTTCGACTAGACTAGCTTGGTCTCCTCTAAACCTGAAAATCAGCGTTGCAATTTTGATGAGTTTGCAAACTCAGTAACTCAAATAGACATAAACATCATTAAGCATCAAATCCTATATATCATATCATTAAGAATTTAATTCCTAATTGCTGAATTCATCATATTACAATAAGCTCATTATGAATACAAACATTTCATATAATCATTTTAAGATAATCTAGTAATTCATTTCATCTCATTCATATCATCCACATACACACAAACATAGCATATCATTATATCCACTCAATTCAGTCATTCTTTGCAAATATTCACATGGTGCATGTAAAGATATGGATGCAAATGCACAGGAGACTCCACTTTCATTTTTATTTTGTTGTAACCGAGCGTCTATGTAATTGTCCCATACTCATTGTGGATATCGGGCTCATTTCATAACTGTCTCGTATCTGTTACAGATATCAGACTCATTTCAGATACTGTCCCATACCCATTGTGGATACCTGACTCATTAATCGTTGAGCCTGTGACTCTGTGAACATTTATGAGCTTTAAGCTCCGTTTTCACATTAGTAGCTCCGATCACAACTCCTTTATCTGATCATACATATCAATGTCATGACATGTATGATTTCACATAACATGCTAACAATCAGTTTCATCCAGTGTAAACATTCATTTATCACATCCATTAAACCCAAGTCCAATATACAAAATTCAGTTGAGCATTTATTTCCCACATTCACAAACATGTAGTTAACACTCCCAATACAGTCCCAAATATTGAAATCCTTGGATAATCAATTGTCTATAATCATCAATATCATAATCATATCTAAATCATTTCAATATATATAAATATAAGGATTAAACAAAAACAATTCAAACAGAAATACATATTTAATTGAGATCACACATCTAGGTTACTCACAGTATGCTCCAGTAAGCTATTGCCTTGATGATCCAGCAATGTCTGGATACTGTCGGTGTATTTGTGCTTCTATTGTAATACAATACACACATAATTCACATATTACTAAGTTGATCAATTATATAATTACTCATCCATGCACATGTATATGTGTCATGTTCAATGCATGCTCAATTGACTATTCCGGGTATGTATCCTTATTCACAAGTCTTGATTATTCATTTATTATAACTTGTATATAACGTTTTTTAAAATTAGGTTTATACCTTAAGTAAGTTTGATCACTCTCAATTCATCAATCATACAATCACCAATCCTTTTCTAATGCTTTGTATTCACATAATTTCTCAATTCTCATTCATTTATAAATAATTCACATTGTTCATATCCTTTGAATCACATTTGCATTCAAGGGAACATCCTTATACCATTAATAACTCATACTTTCCAAATTCATATGCATTGATACCAAACAATCAATTCCTTAAATTATAGCATCAATTAATAACCTAAACTCATCAAACACTTAACCAATTGATTCATCATCAAACTAAGTTCATTTTAAGCCTTAATCAAGTCCAAATATACCTATGTATAATGGCTTATCCTTATATGATTCAACCAAAACACAAATCACAATTCTTTCTCACTGCCAAGGATTTCCACAATCATGGGAAGGAGTCAATACAATTCCCACAGTCATGGGATGGGTGAACCGAAAGTTCACCTTCACTTTCCTTCCACTTTTCTTTCAAATTTTGACACCTTCAAGATAGTTCATCAATTATACCTCAATTATACCTTACAGATATTTCAATTCCTCATCAATTCAACCCTAATTCCAATTCAAATAATTCATTGGTAGTTCACAAATTATGGTCTTTTAAGCATAAAAATCAAAACATAACATAAACAATCCATTCGTTAAATTCCCAACACACATTCAACACTAACATCACAAACAAATTCATCCCTAATCAATCATCATAAATGTTATTCTAACATATGTCAATAGGTCAATAATTCACTTACTAATTCAGCTCAATGTCTCCTCAACCATCAAGCTAACCTAACCTTATGTGCAATTTTTACATCCTTTTCTTCCTAATGTTCCTTTATGAACAAATTGTCTTCTTTTAATCATAACTCTCTCTACAAAGATCCAAATGTCGTGATTCTTATGCCTCCCAAAACCAGACTTCCATTAATCTTAATATATACAAAATTAGACAAATAACATCTCCCTTTAAAATATAATCTCTATCCAAATTTTGTCATGTTTCTGGTAAGGAACAGACTGGCAAACAATACTTAACCGTCAATAAATCATTATCAAGACATCTCCTAATCAAATAGTTTCATAGAAGCATTAATAAGACATCAATAATCATTTTTCATGTGTTATACTTTCATTAATTCAGACTCTAAGGTCCCCAAAAAGCAGGAAATAATACAAGGTTCTTGCACAGGGGTCTATTACAGGCAATATTAGGGAAACAAGCATAACTCGAGCTCTAAGCATTATTTTGTTAAACCACTTTCACATAGGTCAATTTAAGACTTATATCTACAACTTTCATTCTTTGAGTTTCTTTAAATTCGTGTTTTATGGATATGAAAAATAGATTGAAAGAGAAAGATGAAATTGAAACCAGAATTTCAACTTACCTTGGTAACTTCTTTCCTTATCCTCCTCTTCCCTTTTTTCTTTCCTTCTTTTCTCATTTTCATTTTTCTCTCTCTTCTAACCTTAGGGCCAACCTCCACTCTCCCTTCTATTGCCTTTTTCATCCATTTTCTCTAAACAATTCAAGAAGGTCAAACTAATTTATGTGTTACCATTCTATTAGTCCATGTGTCACCCTTCTATTAGTACATACGTTATCCTTCTACTGGTCCATATATCACTATTTTATTGGTCCATGTGTCACCCTTCTATGGATACATATGTTACCCTTCTATTGGTCCATATATCACTATTCTATTGGTCCATGTGTCACTTTCTTTAGGCTCCACATGTTACTCATTTAAGCCTCCATATGTCACTACTTACATGTCACCAATTATAAGGCTACATATATATGTCACCATTTGTAAAGCTACGTATATCACCATTCTAAAGCTCCACATGTTACAAGTCTAAAGTGTCATTTGTCGCATATTTAAAGGGCCACTTGTCACAATTATACTCAAGCCACTTATCATCCATTTAACTAAGTCATTTGTCATTTATTCCCAATGTTACATGTCACCATTTCATAGGCCTAATCAACCTAAATTCCCATATAACAATTTGTCTTGATCTTTAATATTTTTCTTAGACTAGATGCACATATCAACTCATCAATTACTCAGTTGTAATGATAAATTCCCAATTTACTAATTATAGTTCATCAAAATAAAATTCAAGTCAAAATTAACACAAAATTACATTATGATCAGTAAAAACCTTTCATGATGTAATATGAAATGAGATTCATATGTGTATACGAATATTATGCATGTGAATGAAATACATCTCGTAAGTTCTTAAATGAAATAATTCAGTTGACTCAATCTAGCAGTTTAATCTATTAACAATTTTAGGAGGCAGGATATAACATTTAGTTTATTAACTCTTACTATCGTCTATAATAAACAATTTAAATCCCACACAGAATAGAATATAATTGTAAGAAAAGCAAGTAATTGATTATATATCATAACTACCAAATGAGATTAAGAACTTAATTATGTATTTAGTTACTTCTACTATTTTATTCAAAATAATAGCCCTCACTACTATTCGGAAAGATTGCTCTAATCTTTATGTTGGGTTAGGATCTCATTCAAATTTAGTTAATCTTAAGTTTGCTCAACAAACCAACTACACTTAAATTAGGTAGATAACAACTTTATCAATTACATCCCATATGACTCCTAAATTTGTTGGGTGACAAATCTTGCAAAAACATATCTTATATGTTATTCCTAGTTCTGTCTCTAAATTCATGTGATCATGAGTTTGCTCATTCAAATTATACAAATTTAGTTAAGTAGAACCCATTGTCATAAAACTAAATAAATTGGAGTTAAAGCGAATTTGAGTTTACTCAATAAGCCTAATAATAAACAGAACTCTGGTTTATTCTTATATCAATGGAAGATAACAATCATGTTCTCAAAGTGTACTTAATATCTTAACAAGGGATTTATTTCATTCGTTTTATCAAACACAAAATTACATGTAAAATATCACATATATAAAACATACTTCTAATAAATATATCAAACATATATATAAAGCATGCATCTTATGCACTCACAATCAAATTATATGCATAAAATATTATTGATCTTCATAATTTAAAATAGTATTCCCAACTCTTTGGATAATTAAATTAGAATAAACTCATTGATTCCTAAATGAATTAAATTAATATTTCAAATAGAAATTTAATTTAATTTGAAAATTGTTGGGAAATATTTCCAATTATTTGAATCCTTTAATAAAATTTAATTGAAAACAATTTTCAATAAATTATGTTTTTTTACTTATTATAATTTATAAAAACACTTTTTTCAAAATTATATAAGTAACCCATTCTAATCTAATTAGAAATTATTATTTTTAATCTTATTAGAAAATAATTTTCCTTAATTAGAAAACTATTTTTTAATATTAAAAGGAAACTGTTTTTAAAATTAAATAAAACACTTTTAAATTTAATGAAGAAAGTTCATTACATAAATTATTTAGAGATTAATTTCTTAATTAATTAGAAAATCTATCTTTAATAAATTAGAAAAATATTTTCAAAGTATTAAAGAAAGCACATTTTTCTTAATTAATAAATTAAAACACATTTCAAAATTTAACCAAGAAAATACCTTTTCTAATAAATCAAGAAAATTATTATTCATAAATAAATAAAAATTTCTAAATAAATTGAATAATAATTATCTAAATAAATAAAGTCATAGATTTAATTTATCTCAATTAAAAATAAAAAACCTAAAGCTCAAACTCCATCACCAAATTTCTAGAAACTGGAAAACATGTAATAATCGCGTGTGTGTACACGCGCGCGTTATGAGAGTGATTTATCTTCTAGAAAACAAAATATAAAGAATGTTCATTTACAAAAGCTTAAATAAAACAATGTCCAGCGTAAGCTTTCATAAAAAGATAAGGCATGCGCATGTTGAATTTTCATAATCAAGAGCAAAGCATATGAGATTTTAATTAATTAACCTTATTTTGTATTCTAAGGATTAATTAATAAATAAATATATTAAGCCTTTTTATTTTTACTCAATCAATAAAAGTCAAGCAAATTTAATCAAATTATAAAATTAAAAGTATACTCTAATATCATTGCTATAAGTTGGGACGAGATTTAATCCCTATTATAGCAAAATAATTATAAAACTTTTTCATATTTTGATTTCCTAAAAATTAAGATCTCTTTAATTCTATAAATGATTAATAGTTAAATTATAATAAAGCATGAATCTTAATTCATACCTTATTCTAAAGCTTGATTATGATTTTATCGTATCTCTTTAACCATTTTTGAAATCGGTCTATCTCAATCACTATAACTTCACAAGTATTGAACCTCTAAAGATATGTATAAAACAAGTTGAGAGAACTTTGTAATTCTTACAGAGAGGGTTAAGCAAGAAGTACTAGCTTCATTAGAGCTTAAACTTATTTATAATAGGTTTTGGAGATTTTTAGTAATTTAATTAAAATTAAATTCTAATTTTAGTTAAACTTTAATTAGAACTATAAATAATTCTAATTAAATACCAATTATTCCTAAATAAGATTCAATATTTCCCATTAATTCTTATTTATTAAATATCTCATATTTAATCATAAAGTTTCTTCTTAAACTTTACGATCAGGTCAATTTGATTAAAATACATTTTCTCTCTTTAATTCGTTCTTTATGTGAGACCTATTATGTTTCTAAACATATTGACAATGGATACAAACTATATCCTTAGATCATATTTAAAATTAGATAAAATAAAAACCAAAAGGGCAAAATGAACCATAACGTTTACACTAATGTACAAAATGGACCTTAATATTTCATGATATTCAAATTAAATCCTAACGTTTGTAAAATATTCAAAATGAACTTTAACATTTGAAAAATGTTTAGATTGAACCACTAACCGTGTTAAGGCATCATTAATTATCTATTGACGTGGCAAAAAAAAATACTAACGCATATTTTTTTAATTGTTGGTTGTGAGACCCACCAAAAGTTAATATGACATTTCTAAATGGAGATGGGCCCCACCTCTAACTTTATGATACGTTTTGGGTGAAAGAATCATTTACTGAGAGTCCGGATCGTCTGTCCAACTTTAATCTGTCTAACTCTGTCTAATATAAAAACGGCGGCGTTTCCTTTAGAAAATTTGCAAGATGCGCGGCGTTTCGTAAAT
>JANIJH010000002.1:53134532-53152646 GCA_024520975.1 Erythroxylum areolatum
CCAGAGAAGACTTGAGTGGTTTTAGGTTGTTAAAAACAACCTCTCAAAGGTCCTGTCCTCACCGAGCATAACCGACACACCATCTTTGTTGCTTACGGAAGAGGACAGAAAACTCAGATCTTCATCAACACGTTCGGAAACAGAAGAGGCAATGGCTGGAGGTAATCGTTCTTGATCTTCCGCTGCTTTGCTTAACATATATATATACGGTGTATATGTTGTCATTGCATGTATTTTATACGTGATGTTTTGTACGAAATGCACGACCACTCTGCCTAGATTATTTTCAAGGACTATTTCGTGCAAAGGCATTGACAATAGGCAATAGCTCTAGCAAAGAAATTGGTTGCACCAACCATGATGCTAGCTCTCCTCCCACCAGCTCTGGTTACATAGGAGGCTCAAAATGTGGAACCAAACGCTGCAAAGTACAAGGAGGATGTGAACAACGTGAGCATCTGATCATCATATTTATAGTAATCTATCTCCTTCAGATATGCATGCTTCCTTCGATAAACATGCAAGAAAATTTCTTTTAGGAAATCGTCCATAAAAGTCACCCCACCTCAAACCAATTAAAAGTCTGGTAAATAATAACGATGGAGTTCCAACAACAGAATCCTAGTAAGTTGCATTGTTTCCTACATGGACAATAACCATGACGTTTTGGAAGCGAGACCTGACTTGAAACTCCAAGGTCATATTCAAAAAGTGAACCCCCCATGGATCTAAGAACACAAGCGAAGATGAAGTAACCAGTAATCTTATACTCATAAAGACGAATCCTTTAGAGGTCTCCTCCTTCTACAAAAGCTCCACCTACCATTGCAAGATGCTTCTTATTTTATGTTCTTCACTTCATCAAATTTAGTTCTTCTCTCCCTTCTAAATGGCATGCATGCAATAATATTACACTAGTAAATTTACACGTAATCAATTATTAAAGAACAACAATGAACAGAAATTGCTAGAGTGAGAAAGTCTTGAGAGATAAAAGGTGACAGGTTGTTTCGTTGTTTCTTCGTGCGATCTTGTGAAAGAGTGCGTCGTTGTGGGCACGGCTGACGTTCTGTGGGACTATGGAGTCCTTAAACCCGGAGGGCCATATGGCAAAGAAGGGCAGGACGCGAAAACGTGAGGAAGCTCCTCACCCACCCAAACCGTCCTACATTGAGGCCGTTACAGGGAGCCATGCAGAGCACGGTGAAGGGACGACATAGGGCTGGCCGGACGAGGATCATGTTGTAGTCGAAGAGTGTGACATCACACCAGTTGTTGGGACTCAGGGAGGTAGCATTCTGCTCTCCCAAAACCTTAGAAACAAACTCGACAAGCAGTGGGAGAGGGCGGTCGTGTTGAAAGTTTTGGGCAGAAGAGTGGGTTTCTCTATTCTAAGCCACCATTTGAAGACGCTATGGAAGTTGAGGGGAAGGATGAAGATGGTGGACCTGGACAACGAGTTTTTTCTGGTTAAATTTCAGGAGGAAGGTGACTATTTCAAGGTCCTTACCGAGGGTTCGTGGGTGGTGTTTGGCCAGGTGGTCGCCGTTCAGAGGTGGAGCCCATCCTTTCGCCCCTTTCAAGCCACGATTTCCAAAGCTGTAGTGTGGATTCGGATTCCCAACTTACCAATTGCACGTTATCATCCTCAAATCCTCTCTGCGGTGGGTGATTTGGTCGGATCTACTGTTCGCTTGGATGAGGAGACGCTGCTCGCCAACCGTGGAAAGTTTGCCAGAATCGCGATGGAAATTGATCTGCTCCGCCCCCTCACGCCGAGCATCGAGCTGGATGGCGAAACCCTCTTTATTTCCTACGAGGGTCTTCCATAAGTCTGTGTTAGGTTTGGCGTTATCAGGCATCCCTCCAACGCCTGCACCAAGGCCATTCCTCCTAAGCAGCATGCTGCTCCACCGGGACGAGTAGACAAAGCAGGCTCAACAGGGGCTACGTTAGGTGGCACGGAGGGAGCACCAGGCGGAGAGCAGAACCTAGCGTCCTCCAACAGCTATGGGCCGTGGACGCATGTCCAAAGGAGACGACAACACCCAGCGAATGGACAGGGAAAGGAAAGGGTCCCTCAACACCCTCACGACACTAAAGGAAAGGGTCCCTCAACACCCTCACGGCCGCGGGAGGACCAGGACCAGTCTAGTGCAGACCTGGCCAAAGATTCCGGCCCGAGTTCCACAATTCACCTTAAACCCACTGCCTCTGATCGCAACCTGGTAGTTACCATCCCGACCCACTTTGAAATGATTTGTGACACCCAACTTATCGCGGATCAAATTCAGGCAATCGCGGAAGGCCCCCAGGGTATGGACGGAGTGGAGGATCCTGGGGCAGCTCCTGTCATCCCGGCCCTTCCCCCTACTAAACCTCCTAATATAGCGATGGAATTGGAGGGCCAGGCAGATTTGTCGGGCCACTGCCCGACCCTGTTTCTGGGGAACTTGCGGAAGTTCACGCTGCGAGCCCGGTGGAGGCCCAGAGGTACGTTGTTGATCCATAGTTATGTCTTTATTAATCTAGAATTGCCAAGGAACAGGCGAGTCTAAGTTTCAGACCCTCCTACACAACTATATTTGTAGTTATAAACCAGGACTATTAGCCTTGTTGGAACCTCGAATTAGTGGTGTTAGGGCCCAGGATGTTATTCATACCCTAGGGTACGATTACTCCTTTTGAGTCGAAGCGGAAGGTTTCTCCGGAGGTATTTGGCTCCTTTGGAACGAGCCCTTTGATCTCTCTGTTGTTATTGCTCATAGGCAATTCTTGCATTCTACCGTTAAGTGGCGGTCTCATTCTTTTGACCTTATCATAGTGTATGCTAGCCCGCAAGTGTCCTCCCAGTCCAGTCTTTGGGCCACCCTCACTTGAATTGGTAGCTCTAGCTCTAGGCCGTGGATTGTGGGGGGCCACTTCAATGCTAAACTGGATAACTCGGACAAACGTGGAGGATCTATCTTGGCCCTGGTTGTGAATAGGAGGTTCAGGGATTGGGTCCATAGGTGTGGGCTACATGATCTCGGGTACGTAGGGTCTAAATTTACTTGGAGAAGGGGGCAGGTCCAAGCTCGTCTCGATAGGGTGTTTGGGTCGACATCCTGGATCCAGCAATTCCCTCAGACGGTTAATCATCATCTTCCTTTCCTAGGCTCCGACCATCGCCCTATGCTGATCAATTTCTTCCCAAACCCGTCGCGTTTCAGGGGAGTTCCGTCGTTTCGGTTCCAGAATGCTTGGCTCACCCATTTGAGTTTTCCGACGGTGGTAGCGGAGTCCTGGAACCTGTTAGGGGGGCCTCTGAGCCACTCTTTAGCCCAGCTATCTGGTCACCTCCAACGATGGAACTGCCAAGAGTTTGGGAACATATTCTATAGGAAGAAGTGTCTTATGGCCCGATTGGAAGGGATTCAGAGAGCTCTGTCGACCGGAGCCCTGGACTCGCTATTGGAGTTGGAGGACAAACTCAGTAATGAGTTATTCCACGTCCTATGCAAGGAGGAGCTATTTTGGCACCAGCAGGCTCGGAGCGAATGGATTTCCAAAGAGGACAGGAATACCAAATACTACCACACGATCACCCTTGCCAAACGTCGGAAGTTGCATATCGAGTCTCTCCAAGATGCTGATGGCCATAGGGTTACTGATCAGGCCCAATTGCATACTTTGGTTCGTGACTATTTTGTCCAACTGTATAGTCTGGACGAAGGACCTACCGCTCGGTTCCCCATCATTGGGGCCTTCCCTCTCCTTTCTGAGGCCCAAGTTCGGGGGCTAAGCCTCCCTATTCAGGCTGAGGAGGTTTCTTGTGCTGTTTTTGCGATAAATCCTAACAAAGCCCTGGGGGTCGATGGGTGTAATGCTCGCTTCTATTAGAGTCAATGGGGGACGGTTGGGCCCACTGTCGTGGACTTCGTTTAGAAAATCTTCCGCCAGGATTATTGGGACCCTGCTCTTAATAGCACGCTTTTGGTTCTCATCCCAAAAATCCCTTCTACGACTCAAGTCTCCCAATTTCGGCCGATCAGCTTGTGCAATGTGTTGTATAAGATCATTTCAAAAGTTCTGGTGCATCGGCTAAAAGCCCACATGCCCCATTTATCCGCGGCGACCCAGTGCAGTTTTATCCCGGGCCGACATATCACCGATAATATTATTATAGCCCAGGAGGCGATCCACTCGATGAGGAGGAAGTCGGGTAAAACCGGCTACCTGGCCATTAAAGTGGACCTGGAGAAAGCCTATGATCACCTTAGGTGACCATTTATTCAGGAGACCCTAGAGGATATTGGCCTTCTGGACACTTTCGTTCGGGTCATTATGCACTGTGTCACGTCTACTTATCTTCGAGTAGTTTGGCAAGGTACAGCTTCCGAGCCGTTTAGGCCTTCGAGGGGTATCCGACAAGGGGACCCTCTCTCACCTTATTTGTTTGTCCTCTATATGGAGAGACTGGGTCACCTCATTCCCGTAGAGGTGACCAGGGGGCTTAGAAGCCTGTTAAGTTAGGCCGCACGGGCCCTCCTCTCTCCCACTTGTTCTTTGCTAATGAGCTGGTGCTCTTTGTGGAAGCTGAGGAACGCCAGATTCAGCTTATTGCTCACACGTTGGACACCTTCTGTTCTGCTTCCGGGCAGCTCATGAGCAAAGCTAAAATTTGAATCTTTTTCTCTAAAAATGTTTCTCGGGCGATTGCACAGCGCCTCAGCCAGCGGCTTCAGGTCTTGAGCATGTCTAACCTGGGACGGTATTTGGGAGTTCCTTTGCTTCACGAGCGAACGTCTAGGCACACCTATCAGTATATCTTGGATAATGCCCAACAGAAACTATCAGGGTGGCGCGCTCTCCTTCTTTCACTAGCAGGCCGGGTTACTTTGACACAGGCTGTCCTGTCAGCACTGCCCATGTTCACCATGTAAACGGTTCGGCTTCCGTGCCGCTTGTGCGACGATCTGGAACAAATCATGCGTAACTTTATCTGGGGTTACTCCCCTAATCACAGAAAGATCCACCTAGTTAACTGGGAGTCGGTGTGTACGCCTAAATCGGAGGGGTGACTGGGCATCAAAAGCATTCGTTCTATGAACGACGGACTTCTGGCCAAATTGGGTTGGGGTCTGCTCACAACCCCTATAGCCCTTTGGGTTCAGGTCCTTCGGGCTAAATATCGTCTGGATACCACCCACCTTCCTTTGACGCTCTCTAGGCCAGGGGCGTCATCCATTTGGAAAGGGATCTCGGTGACCTGGCATTGGGTCCACGGCAAGGGATCAAATGGCGTCTAAGGAATGGGCGGCGAGTGTTATTTTGGATGGACCACTAGCTGGATGGCTGGGGTCCTCTTATCCACGTGGTATCCGCTCCAATCCCGGATCGTCTTCGGTTGGCTACGGTCGCAGACCTCCAGGCGGACTGTGGAGGTTGGCTATGGCAAGAGTTCCAACCATACCTCCCGTCCATGGTTTGCTTGGCGATCGCGGACTTCGACCCTATTGCCGAGAGTTAAGGGGAGGATAGTTTGGTGTGGGGACTTTCCCCCCATGGGGGATTCACTGTGGCTTCTGCTTATGGGGTTATCGAGGGTCTCCCCCCAGCCAACCGGCATCGTTTGTGGGAGATCATATGGAAATGGGCGGGCCCTCAACGTATTCGCTCGTTTCTTTGGCTAGTTGCTAAACGTCGTCTTCTGACGAATCACTCGCGACGAATCATCAGCGAGTGATTCGACATTTAGCTATCGATAATCGCTGCACTTCCTGTGGGCAGGAGGAGACCACTATTCATGCGGTCAGGGACTGTCCTCAAGTTCAAGTTCTCTGGCGTCTTTTTCCTCAGGAGGGGGTGGATGGGTCTTTTTTCCAGCAGGAGGTGGACACTTGGTTGACATGTAACCTCACTAAACAGACTCCGGTGCGGCAGGAAGCGTGGGATACCGTCTTTGGGGTCGCTTGCTGGTTCCTCTGAAAGTGGAGGAATAGCAACATCTTCGACCCGACTTTTGTTTGGCCAGTGGAGGGGCACCGCATTATCATGGACTTCGTGGGCTGGATTGCCTGAGCTAGGATGATGGAGAAGTATGTTTCCCCAGTTCAGGGATTACCGGTGGGTACTTGCATGGGGTGGATGAAGCCTGCGGCGGGTTGGGTGAAAGTTAATACTAACAGTGCTTCGCACCCCACTTCCACCTGGACTTCCGCTGGGGGTCTGATTCGGGATTGCCATAGGGAGTGGAGAGGGGGTTTCACGCACAACTTCGCTAAGAGTTCGTCGTTAAATGCAGAGTTATGGGGGGTTCACTCGGGTCTCACTCTGGCCTGGGACTTGGGCTATCACCGAGTTGTCCTCGAAGTCGACTTTCTTGAGGTCATTAATCTTCTCTCCGCCCCTCTCGGATTACTGACTGAGGTTTTTGTTTTGGTGACAGGTATCCACCAGCTGTTGTAGCGGGAGTAGACGGTCCAGTTTCAGCATGTGTTCAGGGAAGGCAACCAGTGCGCGGACAGCCTCGCTCATCTCGCAGGGGTGTGCAATCCAGGCTTTTCATTACTACACGAGCCCCCTTTCGACATTCAGGAGCTCCTCCGCCACGATGCGCTAGGCGCTATGTTCCCAAGAGCGTTACATTAGTTTTGTAGTTTCCCTTGTGTAAAAAAAAAATTACACGTAACCAATAATCACTCCCCAAACAATAAAACACAATGTCATTTCCTCCTCTTCACAACCAACGTTGTACGTAATGATCATTTCTCCCATAGAGGTGGTACCTACTTTCATTTTAAAATGCCCATCAACTTCTGGTGAGTCCCATAACTAAAAATTAAAAAAAAAATTATGTCAACAATTTTTTGGCCACGTCAACAAATAATTGATTGTGCCCTAACACCGTTAGTGGTCATGGTTCAATTTGAACATTTTCCAAATGTTATAGTTTATTTTGAAAGTTTAAAAAAGTTAGGGTTCAATTTGAACACCGTGAAATATTAGGGTCCATTTTGTACATCAGTGTAAACATTAGGGTCCATTTTGCCCTTTTGGCCTAAGTTAAACCATTTTAGTTTATCTTTAATTATTTAATTAAACAATTTATATCTATAAATCAAGATTAGTGTCTAGCAACACATCATGATTACCCAAATATTAATGAATTTTAATGTAAATTTGACTAACCTTTCTGTGCATGATTTTTTCATATAATTCAATACTTTCATCATAAAATGTTCCAATAAGACATAAAGTATGAAATCAATGTCTACTCTATTTTGAGTCTAATCATATTAGTTTTCTACCATTAGCTATTGATTCAATTAATGACATTTGTAAACTATTTACAAAACGTTATTCCACCTTCGCCAAGGATTTTCTGAATCAATACTAATTGAGAACAATAGAACATTCTTCCTAATTACTTTAGGATGATAAATCCTATCTTGATTAGTCAACTATCTTCATATAGTTTATGTTGCATCTAATGACTACCGACTGAACTACCTATGATTAGAATAGATCATAAGATAACTTTGGACATCTCAAGTCAAAGGATCACTTATACAATCATTATAATGAGAATTTTCAAAGACATACGAATAATGTTCCTAATGGATTTCTCATATCATGTTAGTTTAGTGAACTTATTCTCTAACAAACATTTACACGTTTGTTTAAATATCTCCATACTTAATCTATGAGATCGATTACTTCCTTCATAAAGAAAAACATAACGTGTACTAGTCCTTTTGTATTTTATTAATGTCCAATCTTAATAAAACAATCACTAGGAATAATTTAGGGATAATACATAAATGCAATATGAAGCTTATAATTATAATCTCATCATAATTTCATTTCTAATGTATAATTATCTCATGGACTTTATCGTATACATCTAAATATGTAAATAACAAAAAATGTCTTTAGATTATTTTGTCACTAAATTACAACCAATATATTGGTTGTAGAACATAAACCAAAACCAACTCCTTGTTTGGGAACTTTGACTTCCACTTCAACTGGTGAGATAACTAAGAGCGGAGAACTTTTTTTTTTTTCACCCGGATCCTAGCAAATAGCATCACTCCCTTTAATTTTTACGTTGACTTTAATAAATAGAGTAATAATCAAATTTTAAAACATTTTAAAAATATAATAAATAACTGAATTTTAATCATATAAAAATTAAAAATATTTTATAATTTTAAAAATAATCTGAAAATATAAAAAAAATCATTACAAGTTCCGATATTCAGTGCTTTATTACCTTGGGTATACTACACATGGTTATCATTGAAATTTAAACATCCTAAAATATACTTAAATGTAATGTTGATTAAGGATACACTCGGTTTAAAAGCAATCCAAGAAGAGAAGATTATTTATGAATTTTGTTTGAAATCTAAAGAACTAAAACGGTTCAAAAGAATTTGAAGAATAATAATTAAACACAATAGCGTATTTCCCATCTTCTCAAATCATTTAAAGAGAGAGACAGAGTGGGGAGGGTCGGTGTTAGTGTCTGTTGGAGGTCCGTGGGGACAGCTAATTTAGGGTCAGTGTGAGCTCGTGAGGACACTGCCTTTAAGTCACCTGATTGGGCTGCCTGGTTGGCAGGTGTTCACAAGGACATCCCCCATGTGTTGTCAAGTGTCTCCTTCCAGTCTTGTTTTAAATCAATTCATTTGAACAAATATAATTAAAAGGTCTCAATTTTCATTACCTGCTCATTTTCCCCTACAAGAGCTGCACCTGCACGCATGTTAAGGAAAAGGTCTTTGTTGTGCTTTTGCAATGGATCATAAGAGGCATCAGTCGTCTTCTAATAGTTAGTAGCATTCGGTTGGTTAAAGGTTCCAATTGAGCACTAGGTCATTGAATTAAAGACCGCTTTGGGGTCCAAAGTTTAATGACGCCAATTTCTCAAGTCGGACTGTCCAGATGTGCGAGGATAACAATTGCTTGGAGGATTGAGAGGTTATGGCTGATGCTTTAGCCGCCACCACCTATAAAAACGAACAAGAAATTCCAAATGTTGTAGGAGCTGCAAATATAGGCTTTAGGCTTTAGTTTTTTTGATTTTTTAATTTTAATTTTAATCTTTTAAAAATTAATTTCACAACAACAATAATAACAACATACTTAATAATTTTAATACTATTTCTAAAATTCAATAAAATTTAAAATTTTTTATAATTACCGAAAGAGAATGAAAGAACGTGTCACTCAGACATTTGAGAATCACAGCCGTTGGTGTCCCACATGATTTGTCTACGAGGTGCAAGCTTGCGTGTCCCACCATCCTAATCACAAAAAGATATTGAAATGACAAATACGCTCCAATTACTTATTAATCTCTTTCTTGCAATAACTAGTTCCCAGTATAGGTGTCTAGGGGCATACATGTCATAATACAAACACGTTGAAGACATGCCGTCATTGTGTCTACAGGAAACCAATAGGAAGGTTCAAAATGAACCTTACGAGACATCAATCGAATGGGGTCGTTTCCAGAAATGTAGTATAGAGCAAAAGCATAACTAAAGTCTGGACTTCCTCAGCATTTCGTGGATGTTCATTTTTTATAAATTTACATACTTATCACCTGCATGTGACAAAATGTGGCAGGCGTTAACCAACACGTGGCAAAAACTTCAGCGTGTCTCTCCTCTTCCCTCCTAAAAGTAATCAAAACGTGTTGATTGACGCTTCCCTCCACACGACGGCGTTCTTCTGATTCTTAGAGAAGGGATTTCAGGCGGAGTCAGCGTTCTGATCAGCGCAAAATTAAGGCCTTTAAAGAACGGGTGGGTCTTTATATCGGCAGATCCCCGCTTCGACCCGAGTCTACTACTAGGGTCCTTGTTCAGTAACCCGGATATCAAGTTCCGCGCGTGCTGCTCAATAGTAGATGATGGCGTGTGGGTGGGAAAAGTCAAGGGCTTTCTCACGACGTTCCGCAGCGTATGTTCGTTTGATGAAGCTGCAAACGGCGTACGTCCATAAATTAGTTCGTATATAAGAATCCCTAGGGCCCACCAGTCTACAGCGTTCCCGTGAGACCCACCTGATGCAACCTCCGGGGCCACGTACTCGTGGGTCCCAACGAAGGAGCATGATCGAGCTCCTATGGGTTCGGCTACGAAAACCCGGTTCGGGTTCAATGTTCGGATCTTCTTAGACCGGAAGGGCCGGTTCGGGAGGCAGGAGAAGGTTTTCTTGGAGCGCGGGCGAGTGTCGGGTAAGGGAGTTGGGGAGAAGGGATCGGGAGGACAGGATGGAGATTCAACTGCTGGGATTGCATCTGAACACAATGACAAGTCAAAATCGGACAGCATGATATGACCGTCCGATCTGACTAAAACATTTTCAGGCTTTAGATCTCTGTAGATGATTCCCAGCATGTGAAGGTACTCTAAAGCTACAAGAACCTCGGCTGCATAGAACCTGAAAACAAGCAAATGGCAATGGTATTGGTATCGAGTAAAAATAATAAAATATAGAAGTACTGTAAATGGAAAAGAGAATCTCAGAGATATTATATGCTGGAGTGGTATATTGGAATTTGGAAGTAACCATACTGAGATAAATTACTATTAATGGGAAACTTCAAATAATAGAAATTTGCGGCTTTCATATGTCAGATAAAATATGGGACCGTAAACCACGAATTGGCTTAATGAAAAATGGTAAGAATCGGTTTATTGGGTTCCATGGTAAATAAAGAAAATCAAAAGTTCAAGAAAAATATCAGAGAGAGAGAGGAATCATTCATCTGTTTTCCTTACAAGCTGACATTAACATTACAGAGCTTGGGGGAGACATGATAAGAACGTATCAGCCGCACTTGCACTACAGAACAAAAACTCCATGCAAAGTCATCAGCGCAAAAGTTGCATCATCTAAAACTTGAAAATGCTTTCAAAAAGCTTGTAGATTTTCTCTCTTCTCTTCAATCTTTATAACACAGTGACAGCAGAAGAGAATAAAGGAGCGAACTTTTTCAATGAATTGACATATAATTCTATACATTACCTGGCAGAGCCAGGAGAGAAGCGTTTATGAGTTTGCTTGTGTCTCAAAGAATGTAAGTCACCACCGGAACAGTACTCCATAACAATGCAAGAGTAATGCGATGCCTCCAACTCTGCATAAAGAGTTGGTAAAAATGGATGGTCCAGCATTTTCAAGATCTTCTTCTCCATCTCCGCTCTATGTTCCTTCTTTTTCACCGCCAAAGCCTCTTTGTCCACCACCTTCATAGCATAGAAGCAAAGCCTGCTGTCCTTGTCAATATCATCCTCATTATCGACAACATCACCGTTTTTATGGTTATTCTTGAGGTGGCAGAGGTAGACGGTGCCAATGTCCCCGGATCCGATGCAGCGAAGGAAACGGAAATCCCGAAAAGTTAGGCCAGCCTTGCGGCGGAAGTTTGCAGAGCGTATGGCGGAGTAGGTGAAGTCCGAGGAACGGTGAGGCTTGAGAGTGAGGTTTTCCGGCGAGGATTTTGATGTCGGAACGAGATCAAAAGAAAAGGGACTGTAGCTATTACAGCTTTCGTTGCTCATTGAACTATCACTGGAGTAAGAATTTGTTGTCTTCAAGCTTAGATCACCGTCTGAGTCATGGCGGTTGGGCACTACCATCTTAGAGATCAACAATCCAATTCCTTTTATATATATGTTTCTCTCTCGAATTAAAACGTTTTAAAGAAGAAGGGATTCAACTAATGCAAGTCACAAAGGAGACCAACGACCGACGACGCTGAACTCGAATCTGATACAAGATTCTTGGAGACTGCAACCAGAAAAAGAAAGGTTTTGATTTTAAGGTTACGCCCAACGAGCTTGAGCCTTTTCTGGATGATATCTCATACTTAGAAAGATATAAACAGAATTCTTGACAAACATATAAGAGCAGAAATTAGAAGGGAACCCAAGGAAAGAATTGGATGAAAAAGCGAAGAACAGAAGAATAAAGGTCAAATATCAATGGCAGAGAGGCATTAAATGCAACGTATTTGAAAGGGCTGGACCCAACGGAGAATTATAGTCAAGACTAGTTGTGGGAGAGAATGCGAGAGCCGAGCCTGAGATGAAAGAACTGCAAAAGGAAATGATCTTTTTCTTCTTCAATGGGTTTTTTTGGCTTGGCTTTAGTGAGCATTTATGGTGGGCCATTTTTTACTGTTGTTTGTAGAATTAATAGGTGGTAAAAAAAAATCTATTAATCAAATAGGTTGGTGTGAGTGGTTTAGCACTCTCATCCCTTAACTAAAGGTCTCGAGTTCGAATCCTGAGAATGGAGAAATCTATTTGGCCAACACTTTACCCCTTACAGGCTGACCCGGTGCAAGCGAGGATTAGTCTAGGAGTGGATGACTTAAAGGCACCTTCTCATAGTTGGGACCTTTCTAAAATACCTCGTGGGCTAATAAAAAAAATCTATTCCCTTAGTCACAAAAATAATAATCATCAAATCAATCAACACAAGTGAAACATATTTAAAATACGTTTATACATTTCATTTTTTCCCCATTTCTCATTTCACTTTTTCCCATTTCAATGTATCAATAAGATGAAATAAAACATAGTAGGAATTGGTTAACAAGAACAGATGATATATTCCTAAATGAATCGGGTTTGTAAAACTTCATTCATTTAAAACCAAACATAAACATAAATTACAGTTGCCAATTTCTGCCATAAAAACTATGAACTTTCGAAACTTTTCTTATTATTGGATATGAAGCTAGTCACTCTTAATTTGTTAATATTTTATGATTTGTGCATAATATTTGACAGATTGAATTAATTTGCATGTATTAAGATATGTAAAGGAAAAGAAAAATCATATACAAACCTTTAAACTAAGGGTGACATTTCTCTTGACATGATTATCTTTGTATTATTTCACTGTCATATTCACTCTGTTGCTGGACACAAGCTGCAGAAATAGGGAGGGATATACAACACTGATGCAAATGCAGGGACCCCATGAGAGTTTGGATTGGAACAGAGTGCTTCGTAGAAGGCCATCAAAAAGTCAACTCAAGTGGGAAGTGCTGTGCATTAAAAATATCCCCGGGGACCCTCATGTAAGACTCTCGCCTGTTTTTCTAACCGGATGTCAACTATTTGTCACATGAACGGCAATTGAGATGTGAAGCAGCCGTTAGCCCGAAGCTGCTGCAAGTTTCAAACATCATAATGGTGAATTTCATAAAGTTCTTGTCTTCTGCTCTGCATATAGTTACATATAATAAGTTAATAATATTAAATATTACAATTATAATTATCAAAACTATTAAAAATTATGTTTAAAATATAATTTACCAAAAATAAAAGGATAAGAAGAAAATTTTGGAATATGAGAAAAAACGAATACAAAGAATTCTACATGTTATAGGAGTTTCAGGATTCTGTGAGTCTTTATCCCATGGATTAAAATAAAAGTTCATAACTGATTATTGTTCTATTAATCAGTGATATAAGTATGGTTCGATACATTATTTGCAATTTTAAATTCTTACATTGGCATTATAGCTAGTTTTACTTGCATTCTAACCAAAATATAAGTCTTATCCATTGATTTGATGATAATTTCTATTCATCAATGTGAAATTAAAATGATCAACTTGATTGTATGAAACTTTTCTTTTAATACAAGACTTGTTACAGTGATACGAAAATTCATATCTTAAATTTGTATTCAAAAGTTGAATTGGATGTTTTTCCTTTTAAAATGAAATTTATGTCTTGAATTTGTATTCAAACATTAGATTTCGTTTAAAGATTTATGTCTTGAAAAATTGTTTTACCAAATGAAACTTATACGACGATGATGGATAAAACCTCAATGTATCTTTAGTAGATAAAATCCTAATATATGTTTGGTAAGTCTTGATTTAGTGCAACAAACACAAGTGCAGTGTTTTCTCATTTAAAGCTTACTGGTATAGAGAAGAAACACTTTTTTAAATATAAACAAATACATGTCGTCCTCTGTGGTTTGAAAAACATGTTTCCAACATGTTGCATACTTTATACCTTAGTTATCGCAATGTTTATGTGGTATTGCCTTCTCGAATCATAGGATTATGAACTCTTTATTCCTGGAGCATGTGAAGAAGGTGGATCAAGTAAATGGATGAGACGTACAAGGTTAGATTTAATAGAGCAATCAATTCTTGACGTAGACTAAGTCGTCTGTGCTGTAACTATTTCTTGGATTTATATTTATCCGTTGTATATTATGTTAAGATATGATGTATACCTAATGTATATTTATACACATATTGAGATGAAATAACACAGAGAGAATTACGAAACATTTAGATCTTTTATGGTATCGGAGCAATACAAGTTTAACAACATTTTTTTTCGATCCTACAGACTGCCAATCATGACTAACGAAGCTGATTCAACCACCACCATTCAAGATGCTGCACTCCTAGGGAACGTCATTGTCTTTCAGACTGGTATCTCATTTGAGGGCAAGCTAACAGAATCAAATTATCCTACCTGGAGGGTCCAAATCAGGCCTCTTCTCCTTGGTTATAATCTTTTCGGCTATGTAGATGGGTCGACTCCATGTCTCACTGAGGATGGACCACACAAGTTGTTATGGATTCGTCAAGATCAATTTCTTCTTCATGCTAGCTTGACCTCCGTGTCGCAGCCGGTAGTGTTGTTGCTAGGGTTGGTTTTGACCTCTTGTCAAGCATGGGATTTGCTTGCGAGCACTTTTGCTGGGAAATCCAGGTCTCGGTTAATGTCGTTAAAGGAACGACTGATTTGTCTTCAAAAAGGGGGCTCCACTATTTCTAACTATTTGAAACACATCAAAACTATCGCAGACGAAATTGCGATTATTCATTCACCAGTTGATGACACCGATTTGGTCATACACACAATCAATGGCCTTTCCACTGATTACAAGGAAGTGAGTGCAGTGTTAAGTGCTCGAGAATCTCCCATTAGTTTTGCCGAGCTCCATGAGAAGCTCGTCGATCATGAAAACTATCTGAATCATCTAGCTCGCCTTCTGGATCAGCATTCTCTCCAGACTCCATCTGCACACATTGTCCACCGAAATCGCCCGAATCAATTTGCAGGGCGCCACTCTAAACAATAGCACTCATCTAGTGCTTCTGACAGCAGATTTGTCCTGTGTCAATATTGTGAGAAACCTGACCACACTGCCAAAACGTGCTGGAAAATCCATGGAAGGCCTGCTGGCTTTCGTCATGGCTCAAGTCGGTCTGCTCCAGCAGCTCACCTCGCCCACACTAATCTGTCAGCGCCTCCTGGACAATGGATTTTGGATTCTGGCGCGTCTCATCACGTGACAAACAACCTCTGCAACTTGTCTGCTCACTCTCCATACTCTGGAGCTGATCAACTACAAGTCGGTGATGGTTACAATCTACCGATAGTAAACACCGGTAGTTTCGCTCTTTCTACTAACTCAAAACCTGTTGTTTTTGATCGTGTTCTTCATGTGCCAAATGTTAGTAGTAATTTAATATCTATCAAGCACCTTTATACACTAAATAACCTATCTATTGAATTGTTTCCTGATCACTTTCAGGTGAAGGATTTGCGGACAAGGTTGGTGCTCCTCACAGCATGATACCCCAGTGATCTTTACAACTTGTCAATTCATTCCAACAATCTGATCGCCTTTTATGTTCGATTTCCTTCATCTTCCACCCTTCATCATATCTTAGGACATCCTGTCAATAAAGTGTTGCAATTTTTGCACTCGCGTCATAAATTCAAGTCTAGTCCAGTAACTTTTAATTTTTGTGTGTCATGTCAATGTGCAAAGAGTCATAAGTTGCCTTTTTTCGTTCAACATTTAAATTATTCCAATCCTCTTGAAGTTATTTTTGCTAATGTATGGGGTCCAGCTCCAATTTCTTCTTTTGATGGTTTCAAATATTATGTGATTTTTGTTGATTCATACTCGAAATATATCTGGCTCTATCCTCTTAAGTTTAAATCAGATGTATTGATTATTTTCGAAAAATTCAAACATGTTGTTGAGAATTTTTTCAATACGTCCATCAAAACCTTGTACACTGATAATGGTGGGGAATTTATTAAACTTAAACCTTTTCTGTCGAGTCATGGTATTACCCATCTTACTAGTCTTCCCTACACACCCGAATTAAATGGTTCCTCTGAAAGACGACATCGACATATTGTCGAAACTGCCAGAGTGCTCTTACATCATAGTGGTCTTCCGTCTTCGTTTTGGTCATATGTGTTCCTTACCTCTGTCTACCTTATAAACCGTATGCCTACACCCATTCTACAAATGCTTAAACCTTTTGAAACACTCTTTGGTCGCACACCCACCTACAAACATTTTCTTTCCTTCGACTGTCTCTGCTTTCCTTGGTTGCGCCCCTACACTTCTCACAAACTTGAACCTCAATCCAAACCTTGTATTTTTCTCGGTTCCTCGCTCACTCAGTTTGCTTACCCATGCTTAGACTTGACTTCGAACCAAATTTATTCCTCATGTCATGTCATATTTGTCGACGATCAATTTCCGTACTCATCTTTGATCTCCTCTCAGTCTACCCCACCCACTACTGCCACACCTGCTCCTTCGTTCACTCATCTATTAATTCCTACAGATCACTTGGCACAGTCCAATGGGGTAGCATCGCCCTCCACTGCAGCGCCTGCACCTTCGCCCAGCTCCTCTACTCTATGCCTGACCATATTGCCGTCCCATACCTTGCCTCAGCCTTTTACCGTCTCAGCTACAGCCCAGCAACCTGAAACCACATTATCTTTTGCACCTGAAACCACAACATCCTCTGACCCACCTGAAATCACGATATCCCTTGCACCCCCTAACCCACCACAACGCACCCACTCCATGGTAACTCGTGGTATGAACAAAATATTCAAACCCAAATCCTACACTATAACCAAACATCCCTTACCCAACATAGATAACCCTCGTACCATTACCCAGGCATTCAAAATTCCCCAATGACGTGAATCTGCTAATTCTGAATATGAAGCACTGAAAAGGAACCACACTTGGACTTTGGTACCGACTGATGAGGCTCGTAATGTTATTGGTTGCATGTGGATATTTCGAACAAAGCGTAATCTTGATGGATCCATTGTGCGTTACAAATCACGTCTTGTTGCTAAAGGTTATAGCCAGTGTTCTGGCATTGATTTCACTGAAACATTTTCACTAGTGGCAAAGCATCAAACCATTAAAATTGTACTTTCGTTGGCATTGGCAAATTCTTGGGCGTTACACCAGATGGATGTTAATAATGCGTTCCTTCAGGGACAACTTTCTGAGACCGTCTTTATGAAGCAACCGCCAGGTTTTGTTGATTCAGCCGGTCCTACTCATGTTTGTAAGTTACATAAAGCTATCTATGGTCTTAAGCAGGCTCCAAGGGCATGGTATTAGGAACTCTGTTGCTTCCTCCTCCAATACGGCTTTGTTACAAGTTGAAGTGACTCCTCTCTCTTTGTGTTTCATCAAGACGGGATACTGATGTATTTTTTGGTATATGTTGATGATCTTCTTTTCACGGGTAACTGCACCTCTCATCTAGATTGGTTCTTGGCAGCTATTTCTGGTCGCTTCTCGCTAAAAAATATGGGATCTCCGACTTACTTTCTTGGGATGGAAATTATTCCTACGATAGGAGGTTTGTTCCTTTCCCAACAACGTTATATACACAACTTATTAATTCGTTTCAGTATGGCAGATTGTAGCCCATGTACCACTCCTCTATGCACTTCGGCTACACTTAAATTGGACGATGGTTTGGCACCAATAGATGCAACTTTATACAGAAGCATTTTAGGTGCACTTCAGTATGTCACCTTGACAAGACCGGATCTCAGTTTTTCGATAAATAAACTATCGCAATTTATGCACAAGCCTTCTGAGCTGCATTTTCAACAGCTGAAACGAACTCTTCAATACCTCAAGCATACTCATAACTTCGGACTATCTTTGTCTTGACCAAGACACTTTTCACTTCATGGCTGCAGCGATGATGATTGGGGCGGGGATGCCGATCCCAAACTCTCCACCTCCCTATTTCCTGGCGTTCTAACTAAC
>JANIJH010000002.1:53186196-53197755 GCA_024520975.1 Erythroxylum areolatum
TGATTTGTATTCGATTGATTCGTTTCCGAATTTCAATTGTCGATCGGAAATTTGTTATTCGATTCGCCTTCGGATTTATTTTATTCGATTTGAATTCGCTTGGGTTTCGGCCATTTCCGTTTCGTTTCTGGTTGGGATCCGGTCTCTAGATCGGGTCCCAACAAATTGTGCCTCTCGTATGTTATAGAATGTTTACAACAAGAATTCCTTGGGTAAGTTATGGTTTGGGCATTTCCATTGCAAATACTTGTATCGTTCTCATACTTTGTAGATAGATTCCCTGTCACTTTTTTAGAAGTTAATAATCTCTTTAATGATCTTTATAGTCTTGAAAAAGGGAAAATACTTATCTAAAATAGCATGAACTAGCTGATCCTAAGTTGTGACATTGACTAGGTTGAGCGAATAATACCAAGCCTTTACTCTATCTCTAAAGGTAACAAGGAAAAGCCTAATTCTGACTGCATCTTCCGATATCTGATAGTACTGAAAGGTATCACAGATTTCAAGGAAGTTCAATATATGTGCATTAGGATCTTCATTCTTTAGTCCATAAAATTGCACATTCTGTTGAGGCATATTTAGGAAAGCTAGTTTGATTTCAAAAGATGCTGCTTATATGGGTGGCCTAGCTACTCCTTGATTAGCTGCATTAAACCTTGTTCTTATGAAGTCCATAAAGGTCTGTTATTGACATCCTTGGTTTGCTTTATGGTTCAAATCTTGTTGAAATTTCTCAACTATTGTTGCTTTTACAATTTCCTCTTCTTTTTCACACCAAGCTTTCATAATGGATTGTTCTAATCGAGTTATATCTAAATTTAAAGTTTCAATTGCACGACTCAATCTTCTCGTAACTCTTGTGTTTATGTAAGAGCACAATTTCAAAATTAGAAAGAAAGAACAAAAATTAAAAACTAACTAAACACCTTAAACTATAGAATTAAAATAATTGCCTCCCTGGCAACATTACCAAAAACTTGATATGGTTTTTTTGATGTGTGTAAGTTTTAATTGATTAACCTCAATATTCCGTAAGTGCAAGGTCATTCACATAGTACCTAAGGTGTCGATCCCACAAGGAGGGATAATCTAATCCTAAAATCTAAGGTCAAAACAAATCGCATAAATTCAAATGTCACAAAACCAAAACAAGAATGCAATCCAATCAAGCAATTCAAGTCAAAAATCAATCACGAAATATTAACAATTTAGCAATTGCAACACACACTTAAGAATCAACCTAAGGAACTACCAACTGAGTGAAGGGGAATTTTACCTATCTTTAATGCTAACCTAATTGATTATAAATTACTGGATTATTGGTTCTAGACAGTCCTAGGGTTGATTACTTTCTCTCGAGTTATAACCATTAACCCTAATTTATAAACCCTAATCAGATTATGGGAATTGCAATCTCTCGATTAACAATCTATTCAAAACCCTAATTAGATCTGAAGTTGTCCAAAAAATTATTGGAAACTTATGCAAGATCTCTCTTTGCACAATTTACCAATTTGATTTAATTCTCGTTCTATTAAATCACATAACTCTTGTTAGCCTAATTTAATTATTTTCACTCGATTCACACTCTCAGTTTATCACCGAATTATGCTATTGTAGAAATTAAATCATGATAAATCTAGTAAAAACACAAACAATCAAACTTCATTAAATCAAAGATAAATGCCCCAAAGGTGAGTTTAGAACATCTCACCATTAAAAAATCCTATCATCATACTGTTATTCCCAATTTTATACATGAATAAAAATAGAAAATAAATAGGAAATACAATCTAAATGGAGACGGGAGGCAGTGATGTCAGAAAACTCCTAATCTTGGAAGTATATTGAGTCAACTTCTTCTCCACTTTTCTTTGCCTTCTTCTCTGTCTCTATCTCTTAATAATTCTCTCTAGGGTTTCCTTAAAAGTGGTTGATGCAAAAGCTTTGTCTTCTTTATCTTATTCTTTAAATACCTTTTTGTGTTCTAAGAAGCCCTAGAGTTTTTTGGAGGTCTAAAAATTTCGAAAAATCTCTCGAAACTTGATAGTTTTTAGTGTTTACACTTTTCCCTAATGCATACCACAATTGTGGCCCTATATGCCACAATCGTGGGCCACATTTGAACCTTTTATCAAGATTGTGTCAAGTAGGCCATAATTGTGGGCCATGTCTTGGGCTTCTGTCACGATTGTGGCATCCAACTCCAATTCTTCTATCATGATCGCCGCTTGTTGTGCCACGATGGTGGGCTGTTGTTTCGGCTTGAATGTCTCCAAAATTTCTATGTTCTTCATTGTTGACCCTGAAACACTAACAAACACATCAAGGTACCTCAAAAATATAATAATTAAGCTCAAAGACTTGTATTAACCCATAAAACACTTAAAACATAAATAATTAACAAACTAACACAATTCTAACCTAAACATATATAAATGATTGAATTAACAATTAAATATGTATTAAACTAAGCCCTAAAACATAATGCAATTCACATTTATCAATCTACCCAATTATTTTCCTACAACTAGCAAGAAAATCTTACTTCAATACCCTAAATCCTATAAAAAAAAACCTATTAAGTATTGGTTGTTTAGAATTTTCATCAAGTCGTATTTAAAAAATGAATTCCCTTCTTTGGTAACTCATGATAACTCATAACTTCACATAATGACCTTTTATGGATCCCTATAGCATCATAATAGCTTTCTACTTAACCTTATAACATTAGGTTCTAATCAATTGTAATGTATATTTAAAGATCATCCATCATCTCACTAATTTTCTAGTTTAGGTTCCTCTTAAACTTATGTGAAAATTCATTTTCTATCATGTTCTTGCTAGCTTAATTGTTTCTTTACACTTTCTTGAAAATATTATTATTTTAATATTTTTGAGCATATATTTTTTATTTCTAACTACAAATATACTAAAGTTACATTATGGCTCACAAACAACCCCCCTTCTTACAATAATTCTAGTTATTGAAATATCATATCCATTTGTAATTATATAATTTCTAATCTCTTCCTTTATAACAATTGTCTAATATTATTCTCATCACAATAAATTGGTGACTAAATTTTAGTAGCACTATTCTCATATTTACTACTCCAACTATGTGAACTCCCTTGTTGTCTTTCTGAATTTTTTAAATTATTTACTTCTTCATTGCAATCTTTCCTCTTTCTTTTAACCCCATTTGTAGAATTGTTGCATTCAAACTCATAACAAAAGAAGTGAAATATGATATAACATAAGTACATATAATGAATATGTTGGTTGTTAGAGACTTTAAAATGAAAAAGAAACAAAAAGATGGAAATGACGGAAGATAGAAGTCAAAATGTAAGAAAATGATGAAACATGAAACTACAAAAGTCAAAATAACATTAAAAAAATGACACCACTGGATGCATGATGATCTAACGACGTGTTAGGCTTATTAATGGTTTTGATGATGACCATATAGTATTTCAAAATTCAAATTTGATTTATTTCCTTGTGAAGGTACGATATAGTTCTTAAGAGAAAATAAAATCATAGGATAAATGCTTCCTTTCTTGTAGGAACTTTCTTTATAAACTTACCTTATTTATTTTACAAAATTTAGAAGGATCCTGCTAATCATATATTTCGTCAATCAACTCCAAATTTCTCTTAATGGTTGATTATTGCAAGATTCTAGCAAAGATAATATTAAAGATTCAAAGTTAATGCAAAATAGAAATGAAGCAATGATTAGTTGAAGAACATGTCTATTTAAAGAAAAGCCACTACATTTTACAAATGGGGGGGACAAAATCCTTTGTGAGAGATCATTGAATCTCATATGGAGCAAATTACTTCTTCATTTGTTGAGAACTTGTAGAGGTTAGCAAAATATTACTAGTGTGAAATGCCAGAGAACCTTGAAAAATAAGTACTCGTGCACTTAAAAAGACTCATCAAATTACTACTTAGATTTTTATAGTGAAACACTCAAGTTGGATATTTGAGGACTGGATGTAAGCTTGGGTTGTAAGCCGAACTAGTATAAATCAACTATGTCCTGCTCTCTCTTCTCTTAACTTTTATATTTCTGCAATATATTATATGTATGTTCATTTCAGCAAGAGGCGTGCACTAAGTGCAACAAAACCTTGAGGTCTTGGGTTCGAGTCGTGACTTACCCTTGTCCAAAGAGGACAATACCAATTAATGGGGTGGTAGGGTACCTGGGTTTGGTGATGGGTCCCCTTCGTGGGGTTAAATTCCACCCAGATTCATGGGTCCGGTGGTGGATCCTCTTCGTGGGGTTAAAATCCACCCGGATCCAACAAATAGGCTATTTAATATCCTAACCAAAGGTAAGAGATCAGTTAGTCAAACATGCTACAAAAATAGTTAGTCAAATATGCTACAAAAATAGTCGTCATAATGACTATTTTATGTGTCTAATAACTATTAAAAGTGATTTTGAGTATAAATAGACCACAATTTAATTTTGATAGGAACTTTCGTATTTTAATAGTTTCTAAGATTGTGGAGAGGCTAGAGAGTGTACTTAAGTGAATGTGCATATGGCACAAATTATATTAACCCCTAGTTTATTAGTATCAGTAAAAAAAGTTTTAAGTTTTATATGTTTGAGTTGGTATAAGAATCAAGAAGAATTGCTTAGGTATATACTTATGAGAGTTTCTATGGATCTTAAACAAGAGTTATAAATGGTTTCTCTTTAGAGAAACAAAGAAAATATTGTATAGAATGTAACCTTTTTAGCAATTGAAGGAATGGAGATAGTGAAATTCATAAGTGATGTTCAAAGAGTGGACGAGGTTAAAGGTTATTTGGACAAACTACTATAAATTTGTTTTATGTATCTTTTCCTACTCTCTATTATAATTATATTTACCGTTCAAATTATGTAAGTTTACAGTTTCTTGAATTGATTGTATATGCATATTAAAATAACATATTTATATCTTTAGGCGATTCATTCAATAAATTTTAAATATGTCAAAAAATATATATGTGCAATTCACTCTATTCTTCTGGATCATTTGGTGACCAACAATTTTATTCATTTATTTATTATTTTTAAGTGTTTAGTTAATGATTTTTATAATTAATTATTGTCATTACAATTATGTTCACACTTTGGTTGTTCAAACAATCTAACTAATTATAAATTTGATGAATAATTATACTTTCCTTGTGGAATCAAACTATAGTTTTCTATTGTATTACTTGAGCAGCTCATGTACACCTAACATCTACTTTAACATATTTTTTTTTAATTTGTTAAGTGCCTACTTTTTAATAATTGAAAAACAAAGTTATTTTTTAAGAAGAATTCGACTAATCATGTTTGTCATCTCTTCACTTCATCGTAATGTCTTTATTATCTATTACTAAAGTAAAAGATTTCAATCCATACTAAGTTTAATCATCTCCAATAATTCTATATCTTGCTTTTTTTCTTAGATTTAGTTAATGCTTGAGCTTCTTAGCTGAGGCCAGCCTTTTTTAGTAGTTTTACAATATACAAAAGGATCTATAAGGAATTGAATACAATGCTCAAAAGGAGGAGGTGGCATAAAGAAGGAAGTGGTGAATACAAAGGACCAAAAGGTTTATAAAGGTATAAAGAAAATGAGTATGGTGGCATGTGGATTGGAAGGTGATGATAGAGATAAAGGAAATGGAGTTGTAACATGCCAACAATAACCTATGAGAATAATAGAAATTTTTCAAAAGAAAAAGTCTAAAGGTCATCAATTTGGTGGTTTCATGGTCATCATAATTAATATAGATTAAATTATCCTTGCATATTAGTTATGATGGTTATAAAAGCTACAAAATTAATGGCTATTTAGTCTAATCTATTTCTAGAATAGCTAATAAATAAAGGCTTGAAAAAAAATTCAAACATTATTTGTCTCTAAGTAGAATCTCTTACTTTTACACTATTTTAAATATAAGAATTGAAATAAGCGACAGAGTAACATCAACTTAACGATTGCGATGTTAAAATCTGTACAATTATAAGTAGCGTGAAGTATTTCAAACTTAGAAAAATACTTCCTCAAAAAATTTTGTTAAAATATTTTACTATAAAACTATTAATCAATTTTATAACATGACAATCCTTATTATTTATTCTCTAAAACATAGAACACAAGCCAATATTTTGAAATAAACAAAAGTTATATTTGTATTTTTATCAAAGATTATATTTGATCATAATATTATGTAGTGTTCAAATAAGTCTTTATGTTAGACAACAATTAACCAATTATTCTGACCCAAATTTTGTTAATTTAACCTTACATACCTCTTTTTTAAGGTAATGGACTCATTTGCTAATGATATGACAGTCAAACTCATAAAATTATGATTAGTAGGGCAATGTAACTGTCGTATTAATAACAAATGGGTCTCTAAGGATTAAATTTTTATCAAAATTAATGTTTACATGTATTTAAAAGTCAATTAAGTTGACTTCATAATATGGATAACTTATTTAAAAACTAAAGTTAAAACTTAAACTTAACTTTTAATAAAAACTTTAAAAATTAAAATATATCTTATACTTTTTTACATAGTATGACAATTGATGATTTTTCTAATGCTCAAGCTAATAATAAATGACCTAATTGACAATTGATGATTTTTCTAATGCTCAAGCTAATAATAAATGACCTAATTACAGGACCATTGTCATTAGACGTTATTAATAAAAGAAATAAACCTTGCCCAGATAGTAGAAAATTTTAAATCCTTCTCTTAAACTTCAATTAAAAATAATAATGAAATATATACGTTGTAAATATTTTAATTGGATTAATCAAATGTCATGGATATAATAACCCAATAATAATTTAGAATGATTATATTAAGTTATTAGTTTAAATCAAATATAATTAAATTTTAAAACTAAACTGAATTTTGGTATAAATAATATTTAATTCATCTCTATTTAATATTTATATTTCGTATGTACTATTATTATTTTTAAATTGAAGCTCAAGAAATTTTTTCAAAATAAAAAAAAAATCAATTAAAAACTTTAAATTTCTTAAATTATAGAGAAATGACATGTGTCTTTCAACCAAAATACATTAAAAAAGGAGAACATGGAAATATGAAACTACGAGAACTGTAATAATGTTCGCGCATATAAGTACGAGTAAGTAGGAAGAGTGAATTTCACTTTAGTTTACGTTCAGTAACGGGCTAGGCCATTATTACGCTCTTATGTAGTATTTGCTGGTCGAAAATGACCTTGAGAGATGAGAAGAAAGCTCGTGAGAATTTGAGTAATGAGCGTACAAAACGATCTCTCTTTTGTTCGTTGGACAATATTTAAGGAAACAAAAGGTCTTTTAACATGCAACAGTTCAGTGCTTCATAGCCTGTAAAAGGCAAAGTCCTTGAGAACTGAAACCACCTTTCATATGTATCACTCCTTTGAAAGCTTAGAAAAGATATAAATAAGATATTTTTTGTTTGAAGAAACTGCTGATTCTTTGGTATACTGTCAGCATTTATAGGACCTCCATTGTTATTTGGCTATCTCACTCTTGCTCAGGAACTTTTCTTTTCTCCCCTCTGTTTGTAAGGTGTATGTATGTGTGACGTAATACAGGTTACAATGAGAGAGAAAATTCTGGCTTTGCACTGTCTTCTCCTTCTGAAATGCTATCTGGGTATGCTCTCTTTTCTTGTTTAACATTGGGTTATGGGTCTCCTGCTTCTGAAATGCTATCTGGCTATGTTCTCATTTCTTGTTTAACGTCAGGTTATGGGCACTGGTTACTTGCGGTATTGTTTTTATCTTTCATTTCCAGTTTCTTTTCTGCCCTTTATGTTCCTCTCATCTCTAGTTAAAATGTCTTGGCCAACCTGTTTTTGTTAATACAGCCAATGTTGTTTTGTTCTACATAAGGTTTAACTACTTTTCTCTGTATAGTTCTCTTTTCAGAAAATAAGAAAAGTCCGTGTGTATTTATTTGTTGCTTGAAGGCAACATATTCTTTCAGGTAACAATTAGGTAATTTTTAAAAAGTTGCCTCAATGTGCTAACGTTTCTACCATGCTAAACCCTGTCTTCGTTTTCGCAATATCAAACATCCAAACTCGGTTTCATCGAGTCAAGTCCCAGGACAAGTGGGACTGGTTTCCGATCGATGTTTGGGCAGTTTTTACTTGTTTGCAGTTACAGCATCAATACTTCAAATGAGGTTCTCTACCTGTCTTCTGACAACAAATTGATTTAAAGTTCCTCTTAAAACTGACAATATTAATTAGTCCACTTTATTTCCTTCTTCTGTTGTATTTTGGCGTAATATTTAATTTGTATGTTCACGCAGGCTTCCATTTCTATTTCAGACTCAAGGCAACACAAGAAAAATATTTTTTTAGTACACAAATGGAAGACATCTAAATGATTTTTTGTTTCGGGAAAAAAGGGAGTAATGAAATAGTGTAATCTCTTAATCGAAAGAAAAAGGAAGGACGAAAAGTGAATACAGCAGACACTTTTCTTCCCAAGCTTGTCTTACTCGATTTTGTTAACTCAATTTCCTGGCTTTTCATGGTACTGTCGTCCAGGGACTACTAAAACTATGTGCCCTTTGTTTATTGACGTGTAAGCTTCGCCTTGATTGTCTGATTTAGATCGTTCTTGGCGTTTTGAGGTGATGGAGTTGACTGAACCAATTTAGCGATTAATTTTCCTTTACGTCTTCAAATTAGTTTTTATCTGTTTTAACATTCTGTATGATTGATCAATATCACTTGACACCGTTTGTGCTTGCGCGTGCCCTCCAAATCTTTATAAATATCTCTTTTCATCAATGTGAAGTGTATGCAAAGGAGACGATGATGCAAGAGAAGGCTGATGCAACAATTCCATTGACTACATTGTCACCTCCTGAAGGCAACACCACTTTCCTAGGCGGCACAACATGGTGTGTGGCTCATTCGGGCGCCTCGCAAATTGATCTACAGAATGCATTAGACTGGGCCTGCGGGTTGGGGACGGCAGATTGTAGCGCAATCCAGAAAGATGGTGCATGTTATGAACCTGATAACCTAGTGTCTCATGCCTCATACGCCTTCAACAACTACTACCAACAAAATGGGAATTCTGATATTGCTTGCAACTTTGGAGGGACTGCCACTGTAACAAATAATGATCCAAGTATGAAAATTCATCATTTTTCTACTGATGATTTAGTTATAAAAACCCATTTCACTTCGCTTTAGGTTAAAATTCTTTTGGTACACTAATGAAATCCATGGTTATTTTTACAGGTTATGGAAAATGTTTCTACTCTACATCGGGGTATATTCTTCTTACTTGTACAATTAAAACATGTCTGTTCCATTTGCCCTCATATACTTTTTCACCTTTTAACAACAAATAAAATTTGTTGGGAGATCCTCAGATCTATTGAGTCGTCAGCACCGCCGTCGCACAAGTACAGACTGAACATAATATGGTTGAAGCTTGCCGGGACTTTGTTGCTTTTGTACTTGAGAAGCTGATACTATGTTGGCTATTACTAACGTGTTTATGAAGCTGAAATGGCAGAATGGTTAGACTAAGTTCTGTTGAATTGAGATCAGACAAGTTATTCCAGCCCTTGCTTTTGGGTTAGGAATCTAATGGGTTTTTGAATCAAATCCTCCTTACTTTTTTTTCAACCATATATTTCTTTTCCTTATTTCTTGGTTCGTTGTGAATTTAGAGCATTGCTGTGGTAAACTTTTTTATTAATTAAGAATAATACAGTATATTTTTTAATCTTCTTCAGAATAGAGTAGTAGAGGTGTTTTATCAAGCCTTTCCCTAAAATATTATGAAATGCTTTTTAGTGTTATAATATAATATCAGCCGTATTCGGGTAGGCAATAATGACCTTTGGATTTGCATCACGAGAAATTGGGGAGAGGATACAAAGGTAGGTGGCAGGAGGAAGAATAAAGATTAAGGACATAACGAAGATTGGAGCGTAGTAATAAAGCGGTTCGTTAAGGACACAAGCAAAGAACAAACAAGCTTAAACTCATCTCAAAAGACATTGATTAGACTTGTTGTTTTTCCTGTGGCCTTCCCATCGGGCAGTGTTCTCTACATGCATGTCAGAATATGACATCCTTCAACTTTTACGATATTAATAATTAATAATCCTTTTCTTTTTCCTCTTTATTTCCTCTCCATTTTATTCTTCTTCCTTTTTTTTCCTTTCGTTTTTAACTATTTTTAACAAAGTATATCTTAGAGATAATGATGAAATATCAAGTTTTTATATTTTTATTAAATTATTGAAATTTTTAAAAGGAAATTGAATTTATTAAAAAGAATGCAATATATACGTTACAAGAAAGGCTTAAACATGAATTAAGAAATTAGGTAAGCTCAAACACAAATCCACGGTTAACAATTCTCAAAATCTGAAAACTAGACTCATGGGTTTCGTACTGTTATGATCGGAACCGGCCGGAGGCTGGTACCTGGAACCTAACCTTGATACCAGCTAAAAATATCAGCCGATACTGAAATTTTCCGTTGAGTACCGGCTGGTACATATAGTACTGGAAAATTTCGGTACATTTCGGAAAATTTTAAAAATCGGAGGACTTATTTGCAAAAAAAAAAATACCTAACCCCCCTGACCCCGACTCTGCTACCCCTTTTTCAGTCTTCTAACTCTCACCCTCTCTTACTCTTCTCTCTAACTCTCACGGTCTCACCCTCTCTCTTTCACTCTCTCACTCTCACCGTCTCTGTTGCCAACATCTAGATCGTCTCGTCGCCGCCGACAATCGGTTGTTGTCTCTCACCAATTGTTCTCCTCCTCGACGTCGCCTCATCGTGTAAATCTGGCCTCTGGCTTTGCGAAGATCGCCGCACCACCGCACGACCACTGACCTTCCGAAAACGACCCCACCACCTGAAGCCCCAACCCGAATATCCAAGTGAAGACCCGAGTGACCCAACGATTAACAAGATTTTTTGGATGTGTGTTGACTGTTGAATCTTGATTTTTTTTTGTTGATCCACTGATGAGTTGATCTGCTCTCTGTGTTTCCAAAAATTGCTGGTAAATGAAATTTTTTTATGTGTTGTGAATTGGAAATGGATTGAAATTGTCATATATTAGTGTTGATCAGTTGATAAAAATGCTGTCGGTGGGTGGACTTGTGGAGGATTGGGTTTGGATTTTTGAATACCGAAGTTGAAGTGTGAAGTTTGAACTGTTAAGGATTTGGAATGGATTAATTACTGATTAGTGAATATTGATTGTTTTGTTTTAGAATTGTTTTGGAAATTGGAATGAGGATTGGTTTGAAAAATTTTGGAATATAATTTTTGAATATTTGGAAATTGGAATTGTTTTGTAATGGAATTTTTACGGTTTTGAAATGGAATTTTTGAAGTTGATAATTTGAAATTGTTAGATTGAAGTTGAAGAATACCGTGGGTAAGTAATTTATGTTATTTTGTTATGAATTTGTAATTATGCAAAGATTGTAAAATGGAATTGGAAATTAGAATTG
>JANIJH010000002.1:53253621-53282433 GCA_024520975.1 Erythroxylum areolatum
GGATTGCAGGTAAATACATGCATATCTTCCCTTTCTCTCTTTATAATATCCGACTCTCATCTCGCTTTTGAGCTTTAACGTATGAAGACATAAAGGCTTACAATATGGGTTGGTACTTCTTTCTGTGCAGCCCATGCTGGATGTTCCCATATATGGAAGAATTGCTACACTTGAACTTTTCCGCCCTCATGTGAGCAAATACTTGCTACACGGAGTTATTTTCAGTTTGTAGATAGCCAAAGTTATATACCCTGATGAATCATATGCTCTGTGTAAACAGGGAGAAGCCCAAGATTTTTTATTTATTGCAACAGAAAGATACAAGTTTTGTGTTCTTCAGTGGGATGCTGAGACATCTGAGCTTATTACAAGGTTTAAGAATATAAAACAAGCAATATTCTCTCTCTCTCTCTCGTATGGACATGTTTGTGCGCACATGCTTTTCATGGTGAATAAAGCATAACAAGGGGGGGTGGGGTAGGGTCTTTGTGAAGAGGTACAGGAGAGTGTTTTATTGGCAATGTTAGGCTTGAGTATTATCCTAGTGGCTACACAAATTGGAATGCATCTCTAAGATTGAATGATTCTCTAGTGCTATGATGGACTGACATTTCATATAATTCTGGCTATGTTCATTTCTGTGCCTTCCTGAAAGAGTAGTTTATTTGCTTCAAATTAACCAGATGTCTTAACATGTAGGGCAATGGGGGATGTGTCAGACCGTATAGGTCGTCCAACTGACAATGGTCAGGTAATATTACGTCTATTTTAGTTTTTTCCTTGTCTTGTGAACTGTAAAATGTTTTGAGGCATATGGCATGTCTTATTATTTCTTTGACCTAGTGGCTACTTTCCTTTAACATTTCTAAATATGTTTTTATTTGCAGATTGGAATAATCGATCCAGATTGCAGGCTAATTGGGCTCCATCTTTATGATGGGTTGTTTAAGGTGTTTTAAGAAATCGAATGGAAGCGAATTTCAGAACTTTTTCATAAAGATGTAAAGGATCAGCATCATAACTTTATAATTTTCTTTTTCAGGTCATTCCTTTTGATAATAAAGGGCAGCTCAAAGAAGCCTTTAACATAAGGTAATCATCTGCTTTACCATATCTGTCAGTCCAAGAAAGTTCATACTTCTTCTCCTGAAATATTGACTGTAACATTTGATTACAATGTACTGGGTTCCTTTATTTCAAAATATCACAGGGATAGGTGGTAATATAGGTGTAAATATAAATATACAACACTGGTGTCTTTAAGGAACTTGATTTGTATAGTGTTGTGTACCATTTTACTCAAATTGCATGTAGTTCCAAAGCTAATGAATGGAAAAAATCTTCTTTTCAGGCTTGAGGAACTTCAAGTGTTGGATATTAAGTTTCTTTATGGTTGTTCCAAACCCACAATTGTTGTTCTGTACCAGGTTCTAACTCGTCTTCACAGATCTTTCTCTCTCTCTCTTGCTCTCTATGTATATGTGTGCGTGTGCGCGTGTGTGTATGTGTGCGTGTGTTTTGCTCTTTGGTAATAACTGTGGATGTTCATATGTGTTTCCCTCGCTATGAAATACGCTTTTGCTACTTTTTTATTCGGATTTTAGGTTTAAGTTATTTATGTTTGGATTGACCTGGGTAATAAATTCTTCGCCTTATTGTGGTGATCTTTTAATTGCAGGATAACAAAGATGCCCGTCATGTCAAAACGTACGAGGTTGCCCTAAAAGATAAAGATTTTGTTGAAGGACCATGGTCCCAAAACAATCTTGATAATGGTGCTGATTTGCTAATCCCTGTGCCCCCACCTTTGTGTGGTGTTCTTATTGTTGGAGAAGAAACAATTGTCTATTGCAGTGCAAATGCGTTTAAAGCAATTCCTATAAGACCTGTAGGTTATTAATGGACTCTGTGGGTTTAAGTTGCTCTCAGAAAATTAAAGTGATGTAGTTATATGACTTGATATACATTGACATTCTTTCTTTTATTTGATATGTTCTTCTAGTCCATAACAAGAGCATATGGTAGAGTGGATGCTGATGGTTCAAGGTATTTACTTGGTGATCATGCCGGGTTTCTACACCTTCTTGTTATAACCCATGAGAAAGAAAAGTGAGTGGTTCGATCACAATTATTATGTCAAATGAAAAATTTAGATGAATTCCTGTTTGGATAAAGAGATGGGCTTATGATTATTATTTTAGTGGAATTTCATGAAGTGATGTGGCCTTATACTGCAGGGTCACTGGGCTCAAGATTGAGCTTTTGGGGGAAACTTCTATTGTTTCTACAATATCGTATCTTGATAATGCAGTTGTCTTTATTGGTTCCAGCTATGGAGATTCACAGGTATGATGATAATTTTTTTGCATTTTTATCTTTGGAAAGGATGTTTTCAGTTGGATGTATCCCCGTTTTACTAAACGCATGCCCATGTTTTGGGCATTAATGCATCAAAGTCACATAAATTGTAGTGCACTATCAACAATGATATCCCATATTTTTAGTAGCTATAAGGGATATGGAAGAGAATGAGGATTTGTCTTGCTACTTATTTATAATAAAAGATGTTTATGGAACTCATTGTCTAAGTTTCCTAGCTTGTGAGCTTGTTCCATGGTTGGGAAATTCTTTTCTGCATCCATCTCATTAATCTTCTGCTTAACTTATGCTGTAAGAAACTTTGTATTCTTCATGTTCTATGCAGCTTATAAAGCTTAATCTACAACCTGATGCAAAAGGCTCATATGTTGAAGTTCTGGAAAGGTATGTCAACTTGGGGCCAATAGTTGACTTCTGTGTTGTTGACTTAGAGAGGCAAGGCCAAGGTCAGGTTGTAACTTGCTCAGGAGCTTATAAGGATGGTTCTCTTCGCATAGTTCGAAATGGAATAGGAATCAATGAGCAGGTTTATTTCTAATAATCAGTTCTTTTGAAGTTCCATCATATGCATTAAATGCTTTTGATAATTTAAATGATCAACAAATCTGACTGTAGGCATCTGTGGAGCTTCCTGGTATCAAAGGAATGTGGTCCTTAAGGCCTTCTACTGATGATCCATTTGACACCTTCCTGGTTGTCAGTTTCATTAGTGAGACAAGAATCTTGGCAATGAATCTTGAAGATGAGTTGGAAGAAACTGAAATAGAGGGATTCTGTTCGCAAGTGCAGACTTTGTTCTGCCATTATGCTGTGTACAATCAGCTTGTTCAAGTTTGTAACTTTCTTTTTTACCTCTCCTTTCTACTCTTTCTTTTCCCTTCATTCTTGGGCCATACAAAAGCTTTGTTGAATAATTGACATCTTCAGACCTATTACTTTAGATATCAGTTTTAGTCCTGATTGATATCCGTTTTAGTCCTGATTGTTTGAGATTATGGATAGATGCAAGTAACTTGTTAATGCTCATTACATTTCCATATTCCAAAAATCAAAATGAACTTTGGTACACTGTCACCATATACCATATGGTCTACATTAAGCATAATTTTTGTTTAATTCCAAGTTCTTTTTCCTGTCATTATTTTGGTACTTAACCCAAGTGTTATGGGAGCATTTTGTATACATCTATCATCTATTCATCAATTTGTTTTACAAAGCTACACATAAATGTGTCAAAGTTAAATATAAACCTTACTCCAAGTAAGCCTTGCCTTGTTGGTCCGTTGGAACATAATGGGTGTGCTGATCTTCTCTTTTTCTCCGTGATGTTCACTTCCTAACTTTCTCACCAAACATTTATTACCTCACTTTTAAAAGTTTAAAGAAAGAATTAACTTCCATTCCTTATGTCACTTCCTTGTTGTCACTGTTATTGTTACTGCTATTCATTGTTAATCAGTATTATATTATTGTGCATAGACTGATAAGCCACCTAATAGGTTACTTCAAGCTCTGTTAGGCTTGTTAGCTCTACAACAAGAGAACTTCGAAATGAATGGAATGCACCATCAGGTTATTCAATCAATGTTGCGACTGCCAATGCCAGCCAGGTTTGTGCCCAATGCTTATTTCAGCTTCAGTTTGGAAGTTTATTGCCTGGTGATCACCTTTGCATGTAAAATTTGTCAGAACTTTGTTTTCACTTACCTTTTTCTTGACATGATATGCATTTCATCTACACTTGTGCCATCTGTGGAACATCTCAACTTGACAGTTCAGAGATTCAATGCTATGAATTTCAATGTTGCTGGAGATCAAAACCAAATTCAGTAATTGTAAAGGATTTATGTTAAATCAAGCTTAATTTTTCAACAGGTTCTGTTGGCAACTGGGGGTGGCCATTTAGTCTATTTGGAAATTGGTGACGGGATATTGATAGAGGTAAAACATTCGCAGTTAGAGTATGACGTATCATGTCTTGACATTAATCCCATTGGTGAAAATCCCAACTATAGTCAGCTAGCAGCAGTTGGCATGTGGACAGATATTAGTGTCAGGATATTCTCATTGCCTGACTTAAATTTCATAACAAAGCAGCCTTTGGGTGGAGAGATAATTCCGCGTTCCATCCTTCTTTGTTCATTTGAAGGGGTATGCTCCCACCGATTCTTCTCATTTTTTTAGATTATATTTTGGGAGTTCGCCGCTTGTACAACACTTTTCATTTCCCTTACTTGTGTATTACCCTTCAGATATCTTATTTGCTATGTGCCCTTGGTGATGGCCATCTCTTGAACTTCCTTTTGAACCTGAACACTGGAGAGTTAACAGATAGGAAAAAAGTGTCACTAGGGACCCAGCCAATAACACTTCGCACGTTTTCATCCAAGAATGCCACTCATGTATTTGCTGCATCAGATAGACCAACTGTAATTTACAGTAGTAACAAGAAACTACTATACAGCAATGTAAATTTGAAAGAAGTCAGCCACATGTGTCCCTTCAACTCTGCTGCTTTTCCAGAGAGGTAATACTCTTCTTTTGTGCTGGATTACTGCAGCTTGGTTTTATGTATTAGGGACAGCACATTGTTTCTTCCCTTCACCGGAATTTTCTTCCCTAGTAAATTTTTTGGGAATATTCCTTTTCTGTCATTAGCCTGCCTTGTTTTACACTTTGGTTATTATCATGACTAATAGAAGCCGCGATGAATTGCATTAGTTCTTTGAAGTTTTCAGTATCATTAATGCTGATTTAACGTAGTTCCTTTACTGTGGTTTACCTGGTAGGATATTGAGCAGTACCTTTAGTCCTTTATGGTGGTTTTACCTTGGAGGCTTTTTCTACGCTTGTTTTTTGTCTAATTCTCCGAGTATTTGGGAAAAACTTGACAGTCTGGTTGGTCCAATGAGAAGTAATAACATAGGTCATTAAACTAGCTTAGGGACCAATCATCTATGAAACCTAGACTCTAGGCCAGATTTTATATTACCATGCACTTGTGAAGCATTTGCAGTAAAGTTCTTTCAAGTTTTCGGTACCTCTAATGCCGATTCTAGTTGATTACCTTTACTGTGATTTTTACCTGGTAGGATATTATACAGGACCTGCAGTTACTTTACTGCAGTTTTACCCAGTAGGAGGCTTTGTCTATACTAGAATTTTGTCTGATTCTCCCTGACAATGTACCTTTTTCCCAGTTGGTTCAATCAGAAGTAATGACCTAGGTCGTTAAACTAGTTTTGGGACCAATCACTTATGGAACATAGACTCTAGGCCAGATTTTATACTACGGTACACTTGTCTTTGTTATTCTTCACAATTCATGAAGCATTCAGAGTCAAGTTGTATTTGAGCGGAAAGCTAAATACAGTGAGGAATTTGTTGAATATGTAGTTTAAATATGTGCATTTTTATATGACACTTTTGTGATCATGTGTCATACTGTTGCCACTATAAGCCAATGTTGATTTAATTGACTAATCTGAGCTCTGGTACCCTATGTTCAGGTATCTTACACTGGAGTATATATTCTGATGCATGGATAATTGGACTTCTTGGGATTAGCACTCGTTATTATGTCATGGAAGTGGCAGTAGAAATTCTTTGTGATTTAGTGACTTTGGGATAATATAGTGTTTTTATTTTTTACATAAAAAGAATTAAAAAAGCCTTTAAGGATATAAATTAATAAGAGAATGGTGTAAGAAACACATAGTAATTGATCTGTAGTACCAGCTGATGAGTAATCTTGAAATAATTCATCTGTGATTTATTGTCAACAGCCTCGCAATTGCAAAAGAAGGTCAACTCACTATTGGTACCATAGATGATATCCAAAAGCTTCACATTCGCTCTATTCCATTGGGAGAGCATGCAAGGCGCATCTGTCATCAGGAACAGTCCAGGACATTTGCCATTTGTAGCCTAAAAAGCCAATCTAGTGCAGAAGAATCCGAGGCTCACTTTGTCCGCTTGCTAGATGACCAGACTTTTGAATTCATATCATCTTACCTACTTGACCAGTTTGAGTTTGGGTGCTCTATTATAAGCTGCTCATTTTCTGATGATAGCAATGTTTATTATTGTGTTGGGACTGCTTATGTTTTGCCAGAAGAGAATGAGCCATCGAAGGTAAAGGTCATATAGATTGCGTGTAGAGCTTTTTTTTTAGTCTTTGTGGTTTTGGGGTGTGACAACTTTTAATTCTTTCCTTCCATAATAAAAAATCAGGGCCGGATACTGGTTTTCATAGTTGAAGACAGTAAGTTGCAGCTTCTTGCTGAGAAGGAGACTAAGGGAGCTGTTTACTCTTTAAATGCTTTCAATGGCAAGCTGTTGGCTGCTATTAACCAAAAGATTCAGTTGTACAAGTGGATGCTCAGAGATGATGGCTCTCGTGAGCTGCAGTCTGAATGTGGGCATCATGGCCACATACTTGCACTGTATGTACAAACTCGTGGGGATTTTATTGTCGTTGGTGATCTGATGAAGTCAATCTCCTTGCTTATATACAAGGTAATTAGTGCAACCATCCAAAGCTATGATTTGGTTTTGTAGGGAAAAAAATATTACAGGAGAGTGAGCGGGAAGGATAGAAACATAAATCAGAACTCTACTGAACATACCATTTTGTCTCTTCTTTCCTCTTCTCTTCCTTTTTGTATCTTTTTGCTGTCATCCTTAGGGCCTTCAGGTACCAAATGTTCTATGCTTTACTATTGCTGCAAAACAACCAACTGTCCAGTAAAGTAAAAATCCTCTGTTCCACCCACCCTCTTTCCTCCCATCCCTCACGCACAGAATAATGTAAAGGAAGAGAAAGAAGAGAAAATAACAATGACACTTGGCACTAGGGCCTATTGATATGTGGCTGCGATTAGGCATACATTTTAATTAATTGCCATTTGTTTGAAAGTTTTTGTTTTCCTGATGGACAACTTTTTGTTGCTTGTTCAGCATGAGGAAGGAGCAATTGAGGAGCGAGCTCGTGATTATAATGCAAACTGGATGTCAGCTATTGAGATTCTTGATGATGACATTTATCTGGGAGCAGAAAATAACTACAATCTATTCACAATTCGGAAGAATAGTGAAGGTGCCACTGATGAGGAGCGAGGCCGACTTGAGGTAGTTGGTGAGTATCACCTTGGAGAATTTGTCAATCGATTCCGACATGGTTCACTTGTCATGCGCTTGCCAGATTCTGATGTGGGCCAGATTCCAACTGTAATATTTGGAACCATTAATGGTGTAATTGGGGTCATTGCGTCACTTCCTCACGAGCAATACATTTTCCTGGAGAAGCTTCAATCAAACTTGAGGAAGGTGATAAAAGGTGTTGGAGGTTTGAGTCACGAGCAATGGAGATCATTCAACAATGAGAAGAAAACTGCTGAGGCGAAGAATTTCCTGGATGGAGATCTAATTGAGTCGTTTCTTGATCTCAGTCGAACTCGCATGGATGAGATTTCCAAATCCATGGGTGTATCAGCGGAAGAGCTTTGTAAGAGAGTGGAAGAACTTACAAGACTGCATTGATATCGGTGTGTGGTTTAAGCCTTGTTGTTGGCTTTTACTTTGATATGTGGTAACCATTAAAGTTTTGAACAGTTTTTTTGTATGAAACTTGGTATGTGTGTGTAATATATTTCATATTTGATTATGCGGGCAGTATAATCAAAACCCCAGTAGCTCGAAGAGTGTATAATCTAACCGAAAGATGGCTTTCTAGTTGGGAGATAAGCTGCATTCTGAACCGTGGAGTCCTTGGACGAAGGATTCACTAATCTATGAAGGGGCGTATGCCAGATTTTTCAATTAAGTTTCTTGTGCGCGGAATGAAAATCATCAGCCCTGTAGCAGGCACGTTAAAAGTGTGGTTCTCGAGGTACCCAAAAATTGACTCGTGGGCTCTGTTCAAGGCCAGAATGTTAAGGTCTACCTTCCAAAGTAGTTAGTGGTATATTCATTTGATATAGGGTCCAAATTTAACTAAGAACATTTTTTTTTTAGTTTCAATATATATTAAACTGTTATAAACTAATATATAATAAGTAAAAATTATAAGAAATAAACAATAATATAATTTTTTATTGATATAAAGAAGTACAACAATATTTATCAATAAATAATAATTATAATAATTTAAATATTAGAATTTAACATAAATTTAAAGAATGTTTTGTTTCATTATTGTCAAAAATGTCAAATCCTCTAAAACTATTTAATGGCTTTAAAACAACAATTTTTGTATAGAAATTATATCATTAATAGTAAAAGTATAATAATTAAAATATAAAATTCAATTAATAAAATATCCATTCTTTATTCTCATATTATACCTAATTCATTAATAGTAAAATAAAATATCCATTCTTTATTCTCGTATTATACGTAATGTAAACAAAATCATTTATTCTTTTAATTTAATTCTTTGTAAGAATTAGTTTATTAACACTTTAATTATGTTCAGAACCTAATGCAAAAGTTGTTTGATTGAATAATTTAATGAGAATTTTCTCAATGTTGGAGAATTTTCACTAAACAATCTCTACAACTCATTTGCATTTAAAAATTAATAGTTATAAAATAAAAGAATATAATTAATAAGTAAAGGATAAACTAAAAGTATAAAAACTTAATAGGCTTCATTTTTTTGTCATAAGTTCTCTATTTGCAGATAATTTAGGAAAGCTCTCTCAAATTTTATAATGCAATTTAATTTTATTTGTTACCTTTTATTGTTTTTTATTAGAGAAAATATTTTTGTATTCAATCGCATGAATGGGAACACTTATAATATCAATATGTACATACATTCTACTATATAAGTAATAAAGACCGAGAAAGTAAGTTGTTAAGTAGATCCTTTGAATAAGATGCTTATCCCATCGTCAATCGATAATATTTATAAAAGGCTTATACAATTTTTAATCTTTTAAAAATATTCATAATTGTTCTAAGAACTCTATATATACCATCATACATGTACTCTAAATATAATTTCTATTTGAGTCAACAGTCCTTAATAACCTTATCAGTGGGGCCGCAATCTTCAAAATAATTAAACTAGCATTCTAAAAATTGTTATTCATAATAACAAACAAACCTCTTTTCCTTTCGTATCATTTGGTAACTTGAAAAGTGTTTATTTGTCACTAATTTTTGAGGAACTTGTCTATGATCTTACACACGTTTTATGGTTATAAATGTAGCTAAAAACCTAGTAGAATATGATATACAATCTCAACTCAATCTTCATTCTTTTTCAACCACGGCTAAAACAAAATATGATTCTACACAAAATTGTGATATTAGACGCATCTGAAACAACTTTGGAAATATAGTTCATTCAACTAATATCTTTTAATTTGAGATTTATATCATGAGCATCACAAAGAATAATAAATATGCTCATACTTTGATTCTAACAAGTACTATTAAGAGTTTTAACATAATAGTTTTCATTTTTCCAAAGTTTCGTGGCTGTATCCTATTCCCTTAAGATTTAAGACACATCAATAGAGAAATCCACAATAGTTACTTTATATGGAAATTGTTTCATCAAACTATAATTGAATAAATTGTACTCATTATCTTATAACAGTTGCATCTCCCATAAACATAAATTTACTCTACATGTACACCAAAGAAGACCCATTAGTAGAATTTTCCTAAAAATCTCTAGACTTTACACCTAAACTATGATCACACTGCCTTTGATTCATTTATAAAAGCTTGACGTAGGAAGCCATAACTATGGGTATCATAAACTGATTGGACAGGATGTTAGGCAACTACATGAGAATAAAAACTAATTAAAAAACATAAATTAAGCAACAACAAAAAACGAAAAATCCACTTTTCCTTATTTAATAGCGACTTGCCATACTTTAAGAGGCCAAATGAGTTTTACAAGTTAAAATCTTGGAGTAAACAATTTGGACTTGTCAAGTATGCCACTGAGTTTCAAATCAATAATGCTTAGACAAAAGTATATATAACAAAAACACAAAAGATGTTAAATTGAAATAGAATTGAGACATTGTAGAAAATTAATTAACATAGGAGATGGGATTTCAAAATTGAAGAGATTAAAATATGATTAAAGAAGGGGCTTGAAAGAAGTGTATAAATTCAAATATGACTTCTTATAGGTTTAAAAATTTTATTTACAATTTATAAAAATGTTCGATTTATTAATGAACTGACCATTTTTTATATAATCATGTTATTAAAGTGAAAGAGACTAAAAAGTTGATCATTTATAATAATTAAGGTCAAAATAACTACTTTGGTTAGGTTTTTAAAATAGTGATATGTCTAATAAATTTTTAACTCATATATGCTTATAAACAAGCTTGGTTTTCAAGGCAAAAATCACTTGTTATATAAGGTTTTCAAGAGAAACTTATTTATTCTTGTAGATTGTATATTCTTTTATTATGTCAAATGTATAGAAATTTTATTATATATTAGTAAAAAAATATTTCTATAATTTTCCCCATATTATAATTTTTATTTTCTCTTTTTATTGATTGCATGCTAAGTATCGATTAGTCTTAACAAAAGCTATATTTATGTTTTTAGTATACTTTAGAGATTATTAAGTCTCTAATTCAACACATTGGTTACAAATAAGGAACTCGGTCAATGAAATACTTTGAGATACCTTCGGTTTTATCATGACAAAATGACCAAAATTGTTCTCCCCTACTGTGAATTAATTGATAAGAAACTAAACAATTGAAATAATATATTACTTTCATTTATAGGTATATCGCACACATATCCTTATTTCTTTTTCAATAGTAAGGATCTTAGAAAGAAAAACATTCTATAGATACGACATAGAGATGATATTTCTAAATGAAAAAAGTTTTTGGTTGGTGAAACCAAATGCAAGTTCAACTTGGACCCTTAGACAACTATTCCATCAAAGGGACAAAATTAGATTAACAATGAATACATTATCAGTAACAATTGTATGATAATTGGAACATTCTTAATAGACTCCATAATTTGTTCTCATTAAGATCCATAACTAAAGGTCCTAATGCTAATCTAATAGTTGAATCCATGATGAGAAAAGAAAAACTAATGGTGTTTGTCGATGCAACATTAAAGAAAATTTTCTATTATAAGGAATAACTGTTGGATTGGAAAAAGAAAACATGGTTAAATGGTAGATTTCAAAATTTTATTAGAAATCATAACACAACGGAAGCAAGATAACTAAATCGACATGTTAATCCATACATGATACGGTATAAGGATAATATTTAACATAAGAATAAGATGGAGATTATATTACCGACTCCTTCGCTACAACTTTAACTCCTTGCTATGCTATCCAATCCTCGGCAATATATCCTCTCCAAGGTGATGTATCCTCTTCTTCTTGTTATTGCTTCCTCTTCTCGATATTGTATCCTCGACCAATATGATCTACTACTTATTCTTCTTGGACAATTTGGTTAACAAGATCTTTTGGTGGAAAAGGAGAAGAAAACTTTGGAGGAGATTTTTCTTAGAAGAAAAAAGCCAAATATGAGACACTTCTCATGCAAATTTTGGCTAGCACATGCATGAAATGAGAGAAAGTCCAAACATGCAAGAACACCTCTCTTTTTCCCTGTCAATTTTGGTTATGCATGAAAAGAAAGAAGAGGAAGAGCATCAAATGCATCACACCTTTCTTTAATCAAATATAAAGAAGCCATGAAATGAGACTCTTCTCATTTGTTTTAAGATGGCTATATGAAAAGACCAATAACCTAAAATGACATGTCAATTTCGGTTTTAGTGATGAAAGAAGGAAGATCATCTATCAAATACACCTCTTTCATCTTTAATCAAATGAATGCTAAAAGGGTTACATTACATGCCATAATTAAAAGACAACCATTAAATCATTTAATGGTAAGATCATTACTCCATTTAATGATGATAATGCATGATAATTACCATCTTTATTTAGCAATTCAATGCTAAATATGCAGCTGCACATTCAGCCATTAAAAATCGAAATTCCCTTTCATTTCTTTAAGAATTTTGTTTTAATATAACCAAAGTCTAGCCTATTTCTAAATATTCATTTAGGCTTCTAATTAACCTTTAATTAGTGGAAGCCCAACATTCATTCATGGGCTTTATAACCTCTATTTATATTCCTTACTTTGCTTAATAACCTTCTTTGAAGCCAAGTGGGGAATCTTGTTGAACTTAGATAATTCAAGCTTCAATAAGCTCAGAATTAATTTAATCTCATTATAATTAATTCTAGCTTATTAACTAAATGTCATTCTACTAAAGACAATTAGTTGAACTATTGAATTACTAAATATTATGAGAACACATATTTCAAATAATATGTCCAATTACAAACCCTATTATGAACCTTATTATAACCATCCGCACAATAAAGGATAAAATTACTGTTTTACTCTTATGTTGGTTTTTTCCTTCTAGATCTCCCGTTTTACTCTATTTGGTGATTAACACACAAGATCTCATCTTGGTGTTAAGACTTGATGGGTAGCTAGTCCATTAAACTCCTGACACCAGTTTAATCACCAATCTCCATAAAACATCTAGAAGTGATGATATTACTATAAACTCTTTAGAGTAAATGTTCCCTAATACATGTTTCAATTAATAATTCCAACATGTAGACACTGGATTAATACTCTATAAAAATCCATTCCAATCATATCAATAATTATAATGAAATACATGAGTTCGCCACTCATCAAGATTATGGTCCATAATAAGCAAATGCTAAAATGTATGTTTTAAGACTAAAGTAACGACCTACTTTATTCTTGAAAATATACTTGATTCTAGATTCATTTAATAGTGCCATTATCGACAGTCGACTACTATCATGATATGAAACTCATCATTCCCTTAAAGTAATCTCCTTTACTTATATGGAGATAAATCGCAACACTACAGTCTAAACCATAATCAAGCGACCAACTCGATTATTCAACTGTGAATCCATTATTTTAGATTCTTATAATATACATGTTTCCCATACATCTCTATGTATATGTATATTACTTATAAAAGAATCTCGATACCTTATGACTAGATATATAATGCTCATAAAAACCAAACTCTTTTGTTTTATTAATAATAAATATTTTCATTACAAAACTGTAACTGAAGAAGATTAAGTTACATGTAAATACACTTTTCAGGGAACTATATTTACATAACTCCAATAATAACTTTCCCATTTATCAACCAAATGAGTCTTTAGAGGATCATATGTGTTATGTACACCCCTTTGTTCATTTCACTAATAAATTATACTTGTGATTATTCGGATAATCTTACCAAACTATCTACTAGTGAAAAATAGCCTAGTTTCCTTATTTAGTGCCTACAACAAGCTTCATCATCCAGTTGGTTATTAAAGGTAAACTCTAGACTAAACATCAAATATCATTCACGTCAATGAATGGTGGAAGTTTATCCTTATGCAATTGTTATCTAAAACATTAAAATCATCTTTCTTTGAGTGCTCGTACTAATCGTCTATTCAGAAGAAAATTTTTAGGTGTCATTTTAACAAAATAGTCATGAACTAGGAAGATACATTCAATTGGATCTGAAAATATTTCCTCTTTAAACAAAATAGATAATGCAGTACTCAAACTTTCTTTTAGTTGTTGTATTTATACCATTCAGGAAGAAAGATATGCTAGAATTATCAAACCAAACTCTAATTCCTGGCAATTGGCTACCAACTATCTACTTCAACGGATTAGAGAACCAACATTTGTCAAAGAATTTTTTTAAAATGAATGAATATTGATTAACTCTAGCAAAGCTAGTGTATCATTACAATGATTTTCGGGTTATAAGCTAACTAGAGTCTTACAAATATAGTTGGAAGCTCAATAAAAAAATTAGGAAAAAAACAGATCAGATCAGCTTATAGAACAATGCAATAAGTAAATCATATATTATATTTTCTCTTTATTCTAGGGATAGTAGATGATACACTTTTTTAGTAATTACAGTAACTCTTAATCTTGTTTAGGATTTTATCAGCTAGTTGGTGTTTATCCTCCTTGGTTTGCTTGTACAATCTGTAGTTTCTTTCTTTCCAAATCGTGTAGATTGTTATGGTGAATGCAACTTTGAGCAAGGTTTCATTCTTTTTTCTAGATCTGGTGTAGTTTATGAACCAATTCAGTTTTGTTCCCATATATAATTTTGATTTACCGTATCCAACATATACTACATTATGCTCTAAACTACTTGGGGTAATTGTAAGTGAAGAATAAATGGTTTCTGTCCTCTTCTGCTACCTTGCATTGAACACATGTTAAATCCCTTAGTCCAAACCATCTGCTTTTAGTCATTAGCTTATTTCTAATCATAAGCTAAGTGATTATTGAGGCTTTTGAATTTAAAGAGTTCTTCCATAGAAGATTATGCTAAGGCACTTCTATAGATCTAGTTCTGAATATTCTGTGGCAAGACTCATTAGTGAATCTTCCTTGCATGTTAGGAGTCTAGCAAATAACATCTTCTCTTCTCCTTTCATTTAGTTTGGGTAAATGCTCATCCAATATAGAGGCCTCTAAAATTTCCATACTAGTTTCCACTTTGGATTAGGGATGATACTTTGGAGTCAATAGGTAATATATTCCTCAAGTGTGATATCTTAGGTTTGTGTATGAGAGGGCTTGCATCTAGCCAATTATCAAACCACAAACAAGTTTTTTCTCCATTTCCTACCATATATTTAATGTAGGGGTATATCAAGCTCCTTAGATGCAATAGTTGATTAAAGATCGAAGATAACTGACTTGAGTTTGTAATTTGCTAGAAGTTGAAATTCTTGAGATGATATTTATATACCCATTTAGTCTATAAGGCCTCTTTATCCATAAGGAGTCTCCAGATTCTCTTACTCAATATCACCTTTTGCATTGTTAAGATAGAAATGATAACTAATCCAACTTGTTTCTTAGGTATAATGATCTCACTTCATTTAACCTATTCCTTGTTTGCATTCTCAATCTTCCTAGTCTATAGGAATGCTTTCATAATTCTATCGATCTCTTTAGTGACCTTCTTTGGCAAAACAATATGGGTAATCTTGTGACACCCTAATACCCCCAAGGAGGATATACAAATACACCCAAAATAGAACTAGATAATTCAACAACTTCCAGAGATAAGGAAAACATATACCACATCTCATATTTTATTGTGGTTTACACAAGTCACAAGTCACAAATTACACATATAACATCCATACATAATAAAAAAAATCTCATCATAAGTTATGGTTAGTACAAGCCATTCATATATACTACAAAATTCCTTCTTAATATTTATAAATACAACACACTATTTTGATATAAGATCTTCCAAAAGGTTACATGTCCTTCTTTGGCCATTGTGGTTGTCCCAACCTTAACCCTGTTTATCATGACCTACACGATTGAAAACCATCATGCTAAGCATATAGCTTAGTGGGGAATAATGATGCAAAATAGCAACTACTCACAGCAGTCACCTAACAATCACATGTAAATGATTCATGAAAATTGAGTGACGAAAAATACATTATAAAATAAAAGTCATAAAGCATCACATAACAATGTTTGAACATGATATTCAGAGATTATTCCAAATATAAGTTTACATCAGATTAGAACAAATATCTAAACATATACATAATTACTTGCTAATTTCTTCAGACATAGGTAATGGGACCAAAATAGAAGATACCTATGATTGGTATCTACAGAAGAGGCAATAGCCTCTGAAACAAAAGAGACTTAATCTCTAAAATAGAAGACATTGTAATGTCTCAGAATATAAGTAGCTGCAGACCCTTCTAGACATGTCTATTTACCCACAACTAAGACTTAGTAGGTTAAAGCCAATCATCAAAACATTATAATTACATTTTAAAGTCAAATTAAAGAGCAACAATTCATAACATACAAATTCATTTCATTATGCTTGCAACATAATTTGAAAATTTTTATCATGCCTAATCATATGTAATATGCTTTATGATCACATTCTTATTTAATAATACATCAATGAAAGAATTAAAGTATATACGCATTACATGTATGATGAGTCTCATTTTACACTTATACTGGGTGTCTGCTAAGCTTTAGTCACATCCAAAAAGTTTTGGATGAGATGTGGTAAACATTAGAAATAAAAAATAATGTCCTAGTTATGATAAAAGACAAGATAACGATCTTGACATCCATGTCATGATCATGCCAGACACTCACCATTTATACCTCTACTTGTTCTGTTATATTCATATAGAAAACGTTCGAATTAGGTATTAAGGTCTTCTAAAAATTTGTTCCTATATGCCTAATGGAATAAATTTCACGCAATTTGGTTAAGTATTATGAGAGTTATCCCTAAAAAACTACAGGATGTTCAAAAACAAGGATAACAGCCAGAACTCAACTTCAAACAAGAATTCAAAACTCTTAAGAGGCAGAATCCAATTTCAATTCCTTTGTGCAAGTTTTAGAAATATGTCTCTAGTTTAATCTCCAATTGGAATTATCTAATTTTTACAAATTTGTATGTCTACATTCCAAGATATGCCCAAATTATAGAAGCCTTTTAAGTGGAACCTATCCATCCAACGACATACCCATTCTAAATCAACTAACTTCAGGCTTAACATGAAAGAGAAACACAAAACACGTCCAATTTTAACCAACAACATCTCATAAGCCTATAAGATACTTCCTTTACCAATTCCCCTTACATCACATACATAATCCAAGCAAACATATCAAAATTCTCATACGTCCTGAAGAAGTGATCAAAACCCTTTTACTTCACTCAATTTGCTTCTCTTTGCCTTTGCCTTTGCCTTTGGTCTTCTCCTCCTTTGCATAAAACACACCCATTCAAAACTCAACTTCAACAATTACATATACATAACAAAACCCTAGATGAAGAGAAAAACACTAAAATTTACCTTGGTTTCTACCAAAGATTAGCTTGATTCCTTATATGAAAAATGGTGTGATGAAGAAGATGAAGTGGAGAGGAAATAGGAGAGGAAAAATCTAGAATTCCTAACCCTAAAGGATGTCCCTCTCTCCTCTCCTTATGCCTATTCATACACTTCCAAGACTCACACACATGCTTACTTACTATTGGACACATATGCTTTATTATTATTGATCACATAGGCCTTAATCCTATTGGTCCATTTGTTAACTTTAGGAAAAATTGGAAATTGGTCCTTGTTCTTTCTTTAATTCCCACATTGGCACATAATCTCATCAATTAATTTCAATCTCATCCATATTTCACGCCTAAGCATGCATATCCATGTTGAAATGTACAAATTATCCTTTTACCCATGTCTATCACTATGTCCCTTCCTATACTTAGATACACTTAATTTGTTATGTTCACTTCTTATTACACCCTATACATGCTATAATACTTCTAGGGTATATGTTGGGATCTTATAAGTCCAATGTAGGTGCAAAATACTAAGCACTAATATAATAAGAGTAAGTCTAGTAGCATAAGAGAGATATCTAGTTTTCATATATTCACCTTGGATTTTATATTTTCCAGGAGAGGGATACAATCTAAGAATTTTGGCTTTGAAGTAGTGATAGGCACACTAAGATATTTGAGTAAGGCAGGGTGTACATTTAATGCAGTAATTCTGTTGAGCTCTATTTTGTTCCTCACATCTAATGATGCATACAAGCTGCTTTTGTCTGAGTTGACCTTTAGTCTATATCAATTCGAGAACATTTTTAGTGTTTAAAGTATGATGTTGATAGAGTGATCGTCTGCACCACATAAGAACATGAGGTCATCTGCAAAAATGAAATGAAATATTCTATTTTTTACGCACCTGTAATGGAATTTGAAATTTCCATTAGAGGATGTGAATTTGTTTAGAAGTCTGGATAGTTCCTTCTATGGTGAAAAGATAAGGGGATACGGGCTCCCTTTGTCTTATTCTCCTTGCATTTTTGGAAGGCTTTGAGGGAATTCCATTTACAAACACATTAAGGGATGAAGATTGGATACAAGTCACAATCCATTTCACAAATTTAGAAGGTATGTCCATTACTTCAAATCGTATCTGTATAAAGCTCCAATTGATTGTGTCAAAAGCTTTATAAAAGCCAATTTTTATCAGGAAACTACTTATTGTCTTCCCATATTAATATTCTTTTAACAATTCTTGTAGAAGTAAAATACCTATATTCCTCTCAGTAATTAAGGCTTCTTGTGACATATGTATGACTTCCTTTAGTACATTCTTCAATATTTCAACAAGAAGCTTTGCAATGACTTTGTAGATTATGTTGCAACATAATATTGGTCTAAAATCAACCATATTCAAAGGTTTTTTCTTCTTTGGAACTAATAAAATATAAATGTGGTTAATTTCTTAAAGCATCTTCAAGGAAGATAATTACTCTAGGACAGTTTAAAGAGTTTTCTAATGATATCGCTAGTATGTTAGAAGAACCATGCAGAGAACTCATCAGGCCTGGTGCTTTAGAAGGGTGCAAGCCAAATACTATTCTTCTGAATTCTTATTCTAAAAAAGGTGTAATCAATGACTCTTTTAGATCCTTGATGTGTGTCAAATACACCACAAAATAAACCTAACTCAGCACAACTAATTATATAATAGTGGTGAATAGGGATCATATCCATAGAGAGTGTATGTGTAGCTTTTGTAATGAAAAAATTAGTGTTTAGGATTAGGGTGGACTTAGTTTGATGCAAATAAGAAAACAAAGTAAATTAAACTAATGAAAGCAAATCAAATTAAAAGGCATAAAAATGAGAAAATTGATGAATGATTTTGGAATCTGGTTCTAGGTTCAATCTCAGTCTACGTACAAATAAACATACTTTATTGAATTGTTGTTTTTACACCTCTCTTATAAACTATTAATCGTAGGTTAACAATAAGCTTTGTTAACTTCAGTTTTCCCTTATGTTATGTTTAATTAAGACTAGCTCTTTAATTAAACCTAGCTATCAATCAACCTATAACAAGCTCTCTAGATTTAATAAGACAACCACATTACGAATTAGGAAAACAGATTAAACTAGGCAGCAACCATACAAGCTTGGTTCATTTAATCTATGTTACATTATCCCTAATGATTCAAAACCATTAGTTGCTATAAGTGAATCCAACACATACTATTACGTATTGTATTCGAGATTTTAGCAATGGCTTTACATAAAAAAAAAATTAATGAACGCATTTAGATCATCTTTACACAAATACCTAATTCAATAAACATATAATAACATAAACAATCCCTAAAGAGAGAGAAGTTTACAATACACAATGAAGATACTCCTAAATGTGTTATTCGGTTTCAATATCTCCTATGAATCGGAAGAAGGAAGATTTACCCTATATAGATCTCAAAGAATATGTGCTTTACCTCCCTTCATGTCCTAAAATTGATCCATTCCCCCCTAAGCAGCTTAAATGTCTCTTTATATGAAAAATTAGGTTTTGGAAAGATGCCCGGTTGGGTGCATGATCGTGCAAACCCAAAAATGAAAATTTCATGAAGATACATTATTGGATACACGACTGTGTATAGTGCATCTTCCAGGTCATCTTGAAAACTTCATTTTCTTGCATTTTCTTGTCTAATCTTCACCCTAATCCATCTCCTTCTTGTTCCGCAAAAACAATTAAGTTTGAACATCAAGAGGATGGCTCAAAGAATGTGCTTTTAACTCATTTTAGCTTTTGAACTTTCAAATTGTACCTAAAATCAAATATGAACTAAAATGAAGGTCTTAAGTATTTCAAAGAATCAATCACTAAGTGTTAAGGAGTGAATGTATAAACAATTAAGCACATATCAAATTCCCCTGCAATTAGCTTTTGACCATCCTCGGGCAAACAACAAAATCAAAGTCATAAACTAAAACAATTATTCATTTTTCATATTTTCTAAGAATAGATAGTCATAAGAAAAGAGAAATAGCTTTCAAAACTATAGCAAGAACTCAACATTGAATGCCTTTACTTATGACCAATCAACAATCATTCCCTTCAGAAACTGAGCAATCTAAGTGTATACTTTGATAATATGTGTTTAAAAATAAGATATATTTATAGGCACACTCAAACATCATTCATAATAATGACATTCCATGCCTTTGCATATCATTATATTTCTCCACCACTAGGATTCACATGTATAATCATGAATCAAAGGACTTTTTAAGGTTGTAATGTGGGTAAGGGTTAGGTTGCGATGTAGAATCCATCAAAGCTAGTGAAACGAGAAAACACTCAATGGAATATCAAGTGCAAAAACTAATATTCACTCAAAACTGGGTACCATCAGTTATAATGAATGCAAAAATTTTGTCTCACATCTCAAATTCAAGCTCTTACAGCACAACCCTCATAAAGTATGAGGAAAGGAATCACTCATACAATTGATGACAACCAATAAATTATAACCATAAGTGGTGATCCTTCAAAACAACATCTAGCTCATATGCATCGTAGTCAAATCACCCATTCCATACAATTTTAGGAGGAAAAACTAATCATGAATAACTTTGCAAAGTAAATGCATTTCTTTCTTTTCTTTTCTTTTTCAATAAAAATTGAAAGAAGCTACACCAATAATGGAATTCATTGATAAGACGTATATATGCCCACCCCTACACTTATACTTTTTTGCATCAATAAATGCTTTACTAGCTTTAACACTTGGGTAAGAGATTTGGTTAAGTTAAAGGCTTATAATGCGGTTAGCACAACAAGAAAGGCTAATAAAGCTCAAGGGGGCTTAATAAGAAGAAAAATTATATCAATAGGTTGGCTATTTGGCTAATGTAGCTGATGAAATAAAAAATACATATATCTTTTCCATATTAACACATGTGATAAAAATATGGTGTTGAATAGAAAATCAAAGTGAATTTAAGATATAAATTTCATGAAGGTCACAGATAAACAAAATACAATGAGACTGATATAGATGTGTCAATTTATAAAGGCTCAAAATCTCACTGACTTGTATCTACCCACTAATCACTACTCTTTAAAAGATAATGTATATTGGCTAATCACAACAGTAAAAGTAATGCTCAAGTTGCGATAAATTTTTCTAGTCAATTCACTTTCTAATTATGACTATATATTCCTAAAATCAATAGGAAAGAGAAAATGTTTCTTTGTTTGTTTGATTTTTTTTAAAAACACCAAAGAAACACATATAAGTAACAATTAAGCTTAAAAACATGTATGAAAACTAAGATCCCCACCCCTACAATTAAAACTTACATTTTCCCAATGTAACATAAAATATAAGAAATGGAGCATTTAATAGAAACAACAAATGTGAAAATGTAAAGGAAAAGAAACAAGCTTCCCTTGGGTTGCCTCCTAAGCAGCGTCTTTGTTTATTGTCATTGGCTTGACCGCATATTTTCCTCATCACTTGACAAAATTATGATCTTCAATTGTCACAACTATTGCTCTCTCCATTTGAGATTTTTAGGATATGGCTTAAGTTGATGATTACTCACATTCATTATCTTCCCTATCTTCAAACTCTAAATCTTGACTGAGTCATTGCACTATTGAAAAATCTCTTATATCTCTTCACACTTTTCCTTGTTTAATTTCTCCAATTGGCTAGGTAAAGGTGAAGGGTTAGTCTTAACAACAATTAGGGGCCTCAGTATTCACCTTCGAGCTAAATGATACATCCCTTTCTCCTTTGAGCTCCTTCTCCACTTCTTCATCACTAGCAATACCTTAAGTAGTCTTCTCAAGATTCTCAAGTTCCTTTCCACTCTGTAAGGTTTCTGCACTAACGTTCCTTGGATTCACCTCATGTTGAGATGGTTGCATCTCTCCGCTTTGTGATTCTAGGTGGTTGATGGCTACCATTAACCAACCCATTGGCTTACTAAGTTTTGGAATCTAGACCTCATATCTTGTTAGAATTGTATCATATCCTATTGAAATTACAGAGTATTAGTAGCAAGAGACATAACTGAGTCTTCCAAAGATATACCTGCATTAGAATAAGAGGCTAATGGTTTAAGTGGGAATTGTTGTGCATCCTGCAGCCTATCTATAAAGTAGTTTTGCTAGCTATCCCCTCCATAACTAAAGTTCATATGATCACTCCAAACTTCGTTATAAAATTAGGAAAGGGTTACGGGAAAAATTGTCACCAATAACATTGACAATATTTAGTAGTAACATACTCTTTACACTGTGTCCTTTTTATACATAAACACAAAAAAGAAAAGATCAAGAAATAATTGAAAAACTAATTATAAACAAATATGTACAAAACAACAGTTAAAATAAAAAAAACTAAAGCACCACATTCTTTGACAAAGACACCAAAATTGTTGAATGCGTGTTGAATGCATAAAAAATAAACCTATATTTGCACAACTAATTTTATAGCAGTGCTGAGTAGGGATCGTATCTATAGAGAGTGTACATGTAGCTTTTGTAATGAAAAGAATTGATGTTTAGGATTTAGGGGGTTTTTGGTTTGATGCAATTCAGAAAACAAAGTAAAATTAAACTAATAAAAGCAAAACAAATTAAAAAGCATAAAAATGATAAAATTAATAAATGATTTTGAAATATAGTTCTAGGTTTAATCTCAGCCTACAAACAATTAAACATACTTCATTGAATTGTTGTTTTCACACTTCTCTTAGAAACTATTAACAGTAGGTTAACAACAAACTCTGTTAATCTCAGTTTTCCCTTAGGTCGTGTTTAATTGAAACAAGCTCTTTAACTAAACCTAGTTATCAAACAACCTAGAGCAAGCTCTCTAAATTTAGTAAGACAGTCGCATTTTGAATTTAAAAAATAGATAAATCTAGGCAACAACCACGCAAACTTGGTTCATTTAACCTATGTCACATTATCCCTAATGATTTAACACCATTAGTTGTCACAAATGAATCCACAACTTAACTAGTACGTATTGTATTCAAAATTCTAACAATGAGTTTATATAAAAACAATCTAATTAACAAATTAAAATCATCTTTATACAAATGCCCAAATCAATAAACATAGAATAACATAAATGATCCTCATAAGAGAAGTTCAACAATAAACAATGAGGATAAGCCCTAATGTGTTACGTCAACTTCAATATCCCCTGTGAACCAGAAGAAGGAAGATTATCCTTCTATAAATCTCAAATAATTCATGCTCTACCTCCCTTCAAGTCCCAAAATCGATCTATGTCCCTATAAGCCACTCAAATATTTATAAGAAAAACTAGGGTTTTAGGAAGATGCACAGTTAGGTGCACACCGTGCATCCAACCATGCTAACCCAAAAATGAAGATTTTATGAAGATACATGGTTGGATATATGATTGTGTATCCAACCGTGTATGTCAAAAATGCTTCTCACAAATTTATACACTGTCGTGTAAGTAGATACACGACTGTACATCTTCTAAGTCATCTTGAAACTTCATTTTCTTACGTTTTCTTATCCGATCTTCACCCTAATCCATCTCCTTCTTGTTCCACAAAGAAAATTAAGTTTGAAGATCAAGAGGATGGCTCAAAGAATGTATTTTTTTTAAACTCATTTTGGCTCTTAAACTTCCAAATTGTACCTAAAACCAAATATGAACTAAAATGAATGGCTTAAGTATTTCAAAGAATTAATCACTAAGTGTTAAAGAGTGAATGTATAAACAATTAAGCACACATCAATCTTGTCTGATTGAACCTTCTAAAAAAATTTCACATTGTAGGTAGGTTGATCAACATTCTCAGGCCCCATCAATTGAGTGAAGAAGTTCCTTTTTTAGTTACCTGGTCTGAGTGTATAGTTCCCTTGTTGTCATGCAATTCAACAATTTTATTCTTGTTTCTGTTAGAGATTAATGAGGAGTGAAAGAATTTGGTATTGGAGTCTCCTTCTCTCAACGAGTTTACTCTGCCTTTTTGCTTTAGAATTAAGTTGTGAATGTTCAAAGCCTGCTAATATTCCTTTTGCAAATTTAGTTATGTCATCCTCAAATTTGTGTCATGCGAGGAGTTTTAGCAATCTTCTTATTCTTATTTTAATTTTTTCTTAAGAGTTGTATGGTTATGATATTTTTCCCAAGTGAATCTTTTGAGTGCAACTCTTACCAACTTTAATTTTTTCATAAATTGATAAGCTTTAAAACCCTCTACTTCTTAGTTCCAACATTTGCTAATAACCTCCATGAATCCCTCCATCTAAGAGTGAGGGAACCTGTTAATTCGATCTGAGTTTACAAGAGAACTTTTGAGTTTTTTCCTAATATGCATACTTCCCTATTGTTTGTTAGACCAAGTGTAGAGTCTTCCTATTAAGCTGAGATCCATCAAATCCAATTTACTTAGGAGGTTTCTGAGCTCTTTTGTATCTCCCAAAGAGGACTTTTTTCCTCCTTCCACCTCCTTTAAGGTTAAAGTGCAATTGAAGTCCCCAATTAGAAGCCAATGGTTGAAGATATTATTTTGTAATCTGCTCAGGTCCATCTAAAGCCTGCTTCTCTGAAATCCAAAATTGGTAGTATAGATTAGAGTAAGATGAAAAATAGGAATTTGACATCCCAAGTTACATTTTAGGTGTATATCTTGGTCGCTTCCCTCAACCAATTAAGCTCCAATCAAGTCTAAATTATAAAAGCAGATAATCCTCCCATTATAGTGGGATTGATGATTTGAATGAATTTTCCATTAAGCACCCAAATATTTCAAGTCATTACGCAAAAGAGGATCTTTTATTTTGGTTTCTAACAGGCCAACTATGAAAGGTTGTTTTTTCTTTCACTACCTCCTTTATTATAGACCGTTTGAAAGGGTCATTGACCCTCTAAGGATTCTAGATTAGGAGTGTAATTTTGGGTAAGTTTCCCTTTGTTTATCTTTTTACCTTTTTTTCCTTATTAACCTTCTACTTAAGTTTGCAGTTTGGATTCTAAAAGCCTTATTTTCTCCCTGACAGATAGCTTATGCATCAACTTCATCATTATTTTAGTTATTTGGGATTTCAAAATTTTGCTCAACTATTCCGTTCTTAATTAGCTCAGAACCTCTAGAGGTATCATCATGAACTTCATGATAAAGGTTGTTTTCCCTCTAATGGCCTCAGAACCAACCTGGTTACTGTTCTTCTCTTCTTACTGACTATCTTTCTACTTAGATCCTATTATTTCTTTATGCCACCTAGTTTTGAAAACTTTACCGGTTGGTAACCATTTCTGGGTGGAGTTGCCACGTTTCTAAGGGTAAGATAAGGTAATTTCTCTCTTCACTAACTCACCATTTCCCCCTAGACTCATCATTAATACACTATCTAGCAGAGCTGAGTTTTTCTACATGTCCATGCAGATTTTGGCTAGCCTATTCTTTTCATTGTTGTAGTTTGGCAGTCTTGTTGAGCAAGTTTTAATTCTATAAAACCCTCAATATTCCGCAAGTGCATGGGTCGTAAGCATAGTAGTTGAGGTGTCGATTCCATAAGAAATTAGTGAACTAATTAAATCCTAACTTGTCTAAGGTCTAAAAATTGTAATTAAATCAAAATAAAAGTGAGAAAAAAAATTAAACAATTGAATATGAATCGTCTGACAATGAAATTATGAAATTAACATAAAGAAATAAAAGTTAAACACACTCGCTAAATAATTAAGAAATCGCATAAGACAAGATTAACCAATTATGAGAAGATGAGATTTAGCCTATTGTCAATTGCCACTTTAATTACTTTTGAGTTAATGGGTATCAGTCTTAGAATTTCAAAGGGTTGATTATCCTCTCTCGAGACCTAATCATTAAACCCTAAATCATAATCCCTAATTGAATTCGAGGTTTTGAAAATGGAATTTCTTAATTAACAAAACACCCACATTTAAATTAGTTCTTAAGCACTTTAATAGATAATCGGGCCCTCATATAAATTTTCTCTTGGTATAATTACCGATTTGATTGTTTATGTGATCTATTAGGTTGTTAATTCTCATTACCTATCCTAATCATGTTTTTATCGGTTCACTCTATCAATTTGTTTCCGAAGTATGCAAAAATGATAAACAATCACAATACCTAATGCATCAACATCAAAAGAAATCAAATCATAATTGATTCAAGAAAAAATACCAAACGAAGTTTAGAACATCCTTAAACAAATATTCATAATCCTCATATCCATCTCATACATTAAATGAAATAAAAACAAAGATGAAATCAGAAATTAACTTGGAAAGGATGCCTGAAGGTGATTACAACACTCCTTTTCTTCTTCTTCTTCTTCTTCTTCTTCTTCTCTCCTCTTTTCTTTTGTTTCTCTTCCATGGCTCTTTCTTTAATTAGTAAGATGGAGGCTCCTTGATTAGGTCATTTCTTTTTTCCTTTTATAGTGTTTTTGCCTTTTAGGGTAAAAACTAAGTTTTACCCAGGCCAAAAAGTCCAAAATAACCCTCCAAAAATAGAAATGGAAGAAGATCCATACGTATGTATTGCGTCTACCATAATCATGGTAGGTATGTCATGATCGTGGCCTTGAAAGTGAGGCTCTGTCACAATCGTGGCCTATATACCATTATCGTTACCTATGAAATGAGCTTTTATCACGATCGTGGCTTATTATGTCACGATCGTAGCCATGTCTGGGTTGCATATGTCACAACCGTGACTGGGATGTCACGAGCGTGACCTAGCTCTTCCCCCAAGTTTTCTCTGACTCCTCTCGATCTTCTTTATCTGATCTTAAAAATTAACAAACACATCAAAATACCTCAAATACACAAAATTAAAGTCTAATAATATGCTCCAAACCATATAACACTCAAAAGCACAAACACTTAATCACATTGACACAATTCTAAACCTAAACATGAACAAATAATCTAATTAACAACTAAAAACACACTAAAATACCCATTAAAACATAATGTAATCTATAACTATCAAGTCCATACATAAAGGTTTTCCTAAAGAGCAAGCAAGGAAACTCAACCCTTTGGTGATCCACAATTCCAGGGGAAGATTATGAAAGTTCACCCATATAGGAAATGTATCAACTTTTCCTCTACCCATCACCATACCAAGTCTCCATTTTTTAATCAATAGGGGTTGATCTCTAATGTGCCATGGCCCTTGTTCGATAATGTCATTCAACCCACTTTCATTAGAAAACTTGAATAAGATGGTTCCATCCTCTCTTAACATGACCATGTAACATCCCGTTACCCTAGTAAAGGCAAAATTAATAAATAAGAGAAAGTGCTGAGGAAGTAGGAAACACGTTCCATGCTCATGCATAATATGGCATACACATACATATTGAATAGTAAATATTCCTGCACATAAAAATAATTATACATGCATTCATTGACAACTTCCAAGTATGATTGTTTTTAAATGTGATTTTATTGAAAATGAGAAGTTGAGGGAGTTAAAAGAGTGATCTGGAAATGTTCACTGAGTGTGCTTCGGTTTGTTAGCCACAACTTGTTCTCTAGTTGTCCAGACGTGATGATTCTAGATTGGGATTAAACTAGGAACCTATGGCTACATTTCTTATGAAGACATCGAATATAAATTCGGTTTTTAAGAATCTCAAAATTTGTCATAAAGTTGAGAATTGGGTGCAGTACATTGAATGAATATAGAAAATTCATGTTCTGTATTCGAGGGAAAATCTAGATTAATCTAGGCTTGATTAGAGAAATTGTCTTCTCAAGAAGTTGTAGAAATTTTAGATGTCTGAGCTGAAAGTCAGGGTCCTTGTAAGCGAAGATGTTTCTTCTACATTTTGCTTCTTCTGTGATGATGTCATTGATGACATCATCTACTTCTGTGTTTTGTATCATCTATATTCATGAACTTCTTCTGTATTACTATTCATGAACTTCTTCTGTGTTCCTATTCATGAACTTCTTCTTTGTTTCTGTTCATGAACTCCTTCTGTGTTACTATTCATGAACTCCTTCTGTGTTACTGTTCATAAACTGCTTCTGTGTTTCTGTTCATGAATTTCTTACTGTTCATGAACTTCTTCTGTGTTACTATTCATGAACTTCTTCTATGTTTTTGTTCATGAACTTCTTCTGTGTTTCTGTTCATGAACTCCTTCTGTGTTACTGTTCATGAACTTCTTCTGTGTTTCTTTTCATGAACTTCTTCTGTGTTTCTGTTCATGAACTTCTTCTGTGTTACTGTTTATGAACTCCTTCTATGTTTTATTCCTTCTGTGTTTTGGTTAAGAACAGTGATATTCGTATTTGTTGGAAAATGAGTGAGGAGATTTTGAGTATGTTATATATATGATTTTCTTTGGATTTAATGATCAAATGTTATAAGAAATTGTAGAAATGATTTTGGAGTCGGAAGATC
>JANIJH010000002.1:53289732-53303126 GCA_024520975.1 Erythroxylum areolatum
TGTCCCCCTCACACGTCGAGGCGAACATTAATTCGCACATCGCGCACATCGCGGCGTGTTCATACGCACGTCGCGATGTGCGGGCCTGGAGATGGCTCCGAAACCCGACTTTCCAGCATTTTTCAACTTAAATCCTTTCCAAAACCAAATGCAATACATCTAAACCTTAGATCAAGTACTCTACTACATTTCTAACCTATTCTAACCGTCCAATCCGTCACAAACACAACAACCCAAAGATTTCTAACCATTTTTTCTCCAAAAACCCTAAATCATCAATTCTAACATATTCAAGCCATCTTAGGGTTTAATCCAACTGAAACAAGGTGGAAAGAAACCAAATTTACCGGGAAAACGCTTCAAAGCTGTCGGAAAACCTTAGAAATCGAAAGCCTTATACTCTTCTTCTCCTTCCTCTTCCACAGCAACTCTCACTCTCTTTCTCTTCTCTTTTCCTTTTCTTTTCTTCTTTCTTTCTAATTCTTTCTTTTCTTAAGCCTAAGGGAACCACAAAGACTAAAATGTCCCCCCCTAGGTAAGCCTTAGCCCAACTAACTTAAGTGAATACCCTCAAACATTTTAATCCCTTAATTCCTATTTAAACCATATTTAATCTCAATTATCCATTACTATGCCCAATTTAATCCAAACTAAACCTTAAACACATCATTAACACAATCATGCTTAATATCATCAAGTAGAAAAATTTTGGGGTCGAACAGAAAGGCCCTCCATTAGGGTAGAATCGCCAGTGAAAGAGGAAGTTGTCATATGAAGCCAAAGCAGCAATAAACCAAAAAAGGGAAAAGAGAAATGAAAAAAAAAAAAGAAAGGATCAGGGGTAAAGATGCAAAAGAAGTTAGTGAGAAAGCAGAGAAAAGTAGTTATAGAGACAATAAGTTATTAAGTTGTACTAGTGCGACAACACATTTGCCAAAGACCTGATTAAAGCTTAAGTAGAATCCTGGTAGAAAATTCACAGGTGTGATGTCACTTACTTTTCATTAGGAGTGTATTTAAACCTTTACGGGGTTATTAATGTGTGTTATCCCAAATTCCTGTTCTTATATCTTATTTTTTAGTTTTTTATAATTATTGACCTTATAATAATTTTTAGACTTTATTATATTTCTTTACTTTTTAAAAATATAAAATGTATCGTCCTTATAAAACCAAATAAATTTAATGAACAAAAAGCCAAAAATGATAAATAATATAAATAAAATTGAGGGACAAAAATAAGTAAAAAATATCATAGAAATTAACGATGACATTTTAGGTTTGATGATCATGTTGATTTGACAATTTGGCTCTACAATAATCAATTATAGGTCTTTTTGCCATATGATAATTAATTTAAAGTATGTAAAGATATGGAGAAAGGGCCAAAGTAAGTTAAAAAAGAGAATAGAGTTATGATCATACCTTATTAGAAAATTTAAAAAAATTTAAAAAACTAACAATCCTAATAAAAATGAATTTAAAGGTTAATTTCTAGAATAAAGGTGTTAGATACTCTATTTTGTCTACCTAAGTGATTACCAAGTTCTTGAACAAGTTTGCAAAATTTTAAGCAAACTTTCGGTATAAATTAAAGAATTTTGCTTAAGAGCTCTTGGCTTATACCTAAGAGCTCGAAGAAAAAGTGATTGACTGGTTAGAAGTTTATGATTTTAGCTTAAGGCATTATGGTTTTAACCTAGAATTTGAAAATAAATTGAAATGTCCATAATGTATTGGGATAATTGAATGCCTATAATGGATCGTAGGCCTTGAAAAATTAAATTAAATTTCATGAATAGATCATAGGATCTAAAAAAGAGTATATTACATTTAAAATCTTAAAATTAATTCGATTTTATAATATTAGCTAAAATTATCAAAAGTAGCAATAAAATACTCAAAATTTTAATTTATTGTAAAATTAATCTATAACCTTGTTCCGAAACCCAACATTTGGAGTCATAAACCATGTGCTTGTGCTTCTTACCATGCATGGTTATTCCAATTAACCCTCATTAGTCATCCTCGGTTCATCTTTATTCTCTGATATCATAAGTGTCGGGCCCTATTTTCCGAATCATTCTTATACTGAAGCAAATATTCTATGCTCAACTTCTATCCAGATATTGAACATCTTAGAGGCTGAATCAGAATTCGACCTCTTCATATAATTTGTAAACCTACGTCTCTAGTTTACTCCACATTAAAAATCATCTCAGTTGGAACCTTACAGATCCAGATATATTCAAAATGTCAAAACATGTTCAGTAAAATAATACCAATTCATACTATTCCAATAGATTCCTTCACTTTCCTTCAATCAAAACCTTTTTCTCAATCAATTGGAATGATGCCAATTTTTGTGGAGAGGTAGCACAATTTGTGAGGAATCTATCATCTCGAGGGTCACTTCTTTTAGAGGTTGGATAACAATTTTCATCCAGAAATTGTAAGTCTTAGGGACTAGGTTAAAATTCTATTCCTTTATATCATTTGTAGCTCTATGCCTCTAGTTTGTTTAGACACAAGATTCATCTCCTTTGGAGGTCGGATAACAAAGATTGGGCTGAAGGAATCAAACAAGGTTCCGTCCTATATCATATTGAACCTATTCAGGACAAATGGCATAACTTACTCTAGAGATATCAAATCAAGGTCATTCTTAGTGGGTTTGAAAGAGGACTTCAATATCTACAACTTTTATGAAGACATTGAAGTGATATTTTATCATATAAAGGGTCAGAATTGGACCAGACGATACATTATGAACAGTGACTAAAAGAAGGTTACGAATAGTACACAAAAGATATCTTGCAATTGGCATAGCTTTCTCTAAAGATATCAGATTAAGTAGTTCTTTAGATGGTTACAAAGAGTATTTCAATATCTACAACCTTCATAAAGACATTGAAGACGAATTCTATCATCTGTAGGGTCAAAAGTGAGACCAGACGATAGGATCAGATGAACCCAGATGAAGGGTTAGACGAATTAGAAAAATGGTCATAACTTTCTCTAGAGAACTCAGATTGAGGTATTCTTTAGATGGTTCGAAAGAGAAATTCAGGTTATACAACTTTCATGAAGATCTCGAAGACAAATTCAATCATTTATAGGGATAAAAATGTGACTAGATGATAGGATTAGAAGAATAGTGCACCAGACGATATGACATCATCACTAGACGATATGATGTCACTAGATGAATCATCCTCACCAGACGATACATCCTCACCAGACAAAACGTCCTTGCCAGATGAAGGTGATATGAAGTCACCAGACATAGTGTCCTCACCAGACGATGCGTCCTCACCAGACGAAGCGTCCTCACCAGACGATACGTCATCACCAGACGATACGTCCTCACCAGACGATGAGTTCTCACTAGATGATACGTTATCACCAAACCATATGTCCTATACTCCTGAGCATCTCCACTTATAAGGACCATAACTTTTGACTCCGATATCTAAAAATTTCATACTTTATATCGTTGGAAAGCTAACAAGACAAGCTACAACTTCCATGAAGACAGCTTGTCAAATTCATCCTAGATCAATCCAGATTTTGCCTTAAAGTCATAACACGAATTTTTTCCTTATGGAAGACTTGAAATGTCTTGAACATAACCATTCAGCTATCAAAATGATTTCAATAAACTCTCAAATCTCAACTCATTTATCTCATCACCTTCAACTACATTTGATAAGTCATAGTTCTTATCTTCCTTTCTATAGTATCTCACTTATGCATACATATATATATATCCACGATTTATGTTCCAAAATCATCAACTCCAGTTGATTACTTCTTCACATATATCTAATTTCAACTCACATCATCTATGCACTATTCACATTTCATTAACATCCAAAGAATAAAGTTTTACAAATCTTTAATGGCATTCTAAGCCACATTATATCATCATCTCAAAATCTCAAATTACACAAGGTCCTTGAACAAACAAACTTGTTGCTTTCTCAAAATAAAAAATAAGCAAATTTGGAGAAATGCCCATAGGCTCTTGATTACTTAGTCTTTTAGCTATCACCTAAAGATGGGATAAAAGGAGGGTGAGCTTGAAAGCTTGTGGATAACAGTTTATAACGAAAAAATAACAAAACCTTTGAAAACATTTACTTGTCGTAGAAAAACACATGTTTCTCAAATTCTTATCATTTAGTCAAATTCTCAAACTACAAAACATGATTGCATCAAACTTGTTCACATATATAAGCACATAAGCACATCAAAATGGTTTAGGTAAATCCATGAACATGATGAACTACATATTTCCACGTAATGGTCCTGTGTAATCGTAAACTTGAGGGAATCCATAAAGGAGCTCCGTGCTACTAGCGGGTAGGCAAGAGAAGCCTTTAACTTGGTTAACAGGCACATGACATTCTTGAATGGATTACACCAAACCCATATAGCATGTAATTCATGAATTGAAAACCGTTTGCCCAAATGGCACATTCTTGGAAACTTGTTTTTCGAACATGAGGCATTTCGAAAACCATTTCCGAAAACATGATTTCATAAACATGTTTTCTTTTCACAAAAATTCTTTTTTAAAATCTTTTTACAAATCAACATAATTCATATATCACACATATAGCAGATTTTCAATTCTTTCAAGAAACGATGGATGCAACACTCACGATGCAATTGAAATCATTAAACTTTCTTGATTCAAATAAAACATGTAGTGGCTTATTGACTCTATTATAAACATGTACCTACCTTAATTTCCTTGCTTATAGACTTGCTCAAAATGTCTCTACTCTTGCTTCTCTTGTCTTTCTTGATTTCCTTGATTCTTACCAAATGAAGAGATCTTTGGCTCAAACGGAAGCTCTTCTCTTCCTCTACCTTTTTCCCTTCTTGAACAACCTCAAAATCTCTCTTGAAGGCTTAGAAATTGAAACCCTAGCTTGTTTTATCTTCTTTTTCTCTCTTCTCCACGACACTCTCTTCTTTCTCTCTTCTAATTTCATTCTTCTCCCTCAATTAACGCTTTCTCCTTCTCTTAAATGTAAGACCACATTTTCATCTTCCAATCCTACCCTTAATGAGTGTGCAATGTCCATTTTACCCTTACTTATATGCCTTATGTTCTTTATCCTTAAATGTCTTGCCAAAAACACCCTTGAATATTTTTATAACCTTAACACTTTAATTCAATCAACTTATATCATATAATCTTTCTAACATCAACATAATAATTAACTCCACAAACTTTCATAAGGACCTCATAATTGATGTAAATCATACTTATTCATCAAGAAAAAAAATTGGGGGCTAATAAACTCTGTAACTAATGATATTGATATAAAAAGTACTTTTTAAGTATTTTTTAAATTAAAGTTCTCAATAAATGTTCACTTCATCAAAGAAGGCTCATCCTCGTTGCTGTGGGCCGATATCTGCTTTGCTTGTACAATATGTTCATCCTCCACACTATAAGATGAACCTATCCAAATATGAGTACAAGAAGATTGCCCCTAGAGCCTATGAATATCATTGTAGGTGTTCCATTCACTTTCATAATTAGAAAAATAATGGAGTTAAGAAAGTTGAAGAGCAAGAGTCGGATGACACCAATGGTCATGCTGACGTGTAATATATTTGCATGTAAAAAAATATTGACATGTAATATATTTGCATGTAAATCAAATGATCATGCTGACATGATAGGCCATGTTAATACTATCAATTATAGGTTTAACAATGAGTTGGTTTTATAATAAATTGAAAATTTAAACATTTATTTTTATTTTTGATATTTTTAGCTAACATTGCAAAATTAAGAAATTCAATATTTTAAAATCATTTCACTCTTTGAAAAATAAAAATAAATGTCTGAAATAAATCTTAGCACATGAAAATAAATGGAATGGACATTAGATCTTACGACTTGAAAAAAAATGGAGTCCCTAAAATAGATCTTTAATGTTTTAAATAAAAAATAATGCCTTGAATAGATTTTAAGACTTTGAATTAAAAATAAAATGCTTATAATAGACTCTTAAAATGGATATTAGAGCTTTAAATGGATTTTGGTTTGGACTTTAAAATGATGAAATGACTAAGATAGACTTTAGGGGTTGAAAAATAAAATGAAATGCTTAAAATAAATCTTAAAATTTTAGATTTATTTCAAAGTGAGTGAACGTCTAAGGCTTGGCGACTTTGCAAGTAGGACTATTTATTTTAATGAGACATTTGGCTTTTTACTACTGATACTTGACTCATGATCACCTTCACTTACTCCCACCTTAGACCATACATTTGCATCAAAAATAGATAATAGGAAATAAAGAAAAGAAAAAGATATTTTAAAGGTTGAGTTCCCCTTATTCAAAATGAGTACTTTGGTTTAAATTTATCCAAATCAATTTCCAACTGAAGTTTTTACATAACTTCGAATTTAAGGAAAAATGATCCAATTAATTAGGCTAAAGAAAAAGCATATACATCACATGCTTCATAATATTTCACATCATAAAAGAAATAAAATTGTTGATGTGATGAATTTAAAATTTGATGAGCCCTGTTTTCTTTGACTTTTCAAGTAAACATTTTTTTAAAAACTTTTGCAACAATTTAAATAGAATAGGAAAATGAAAATAAAAGAATTTGATCAAAGAAAATTTTGTGTGTGTCAAAACTCAAAATAAGAAAAGAGGAGACTTATTTTAATTACATGTCCTAAAATTTATGACAAAAATCACTAGGACTAAAAGTAGGAGCATTTTGTAAGACTTAAATCCTACTTAAAATTTGAAATAAATTTGAGGGATCTAAATAGTTTGACTAACCTTTTTATGCATCAATTTTTGTATATAATTAAATCCTTTCATCGTATAATTTTTTAATTACATATAGAGCATGAAAATGATATATGCTCTATTTAAGTCTAAGTTAGTTCTCTACCATTAGTAATGCATTCAATTAATGACATTTGAACAATATTTTTAAAGTGTAATTTTACCTTAGCCAAGGATTTTTGGAATTAATACTAATTAAGAACATTGGAACATTTTCTCTAATTAATTTATTTTGATGAATCTTATATTGATCAATCAACTACCTTTATATAGTTAATGTTATATCCAATGACTACTATCTGAGTCATCTTTGACTAGAATAAGTCATAAGCAGTACCAAAATACAACAACCTGTATATAAGAAACTTTTGAGATCTCAAGTTAACGGATCACTTATACATTTTTCATAATGATAACTTCCATATACATATAAATAATATTCCAAGTTGATAACTCATATAGGGTTAGTTTACTGAAATTGTTCTCCAATAAGAAACTACACATTGAGTTTAAGTATCTCCACACTTCAGTCTACAAGATTGACAAATTCTTTCATAAAGATGAAACATAACGTGTGATAATCTTTTTACATCTTATTAATGTCCAATCTCAATAGAACAATTTAGAGATAATACATAAATTCAATATGAATATCACCATTTTGATCCCATTATTATTTCATTTGTAGTGTATATTTATCCTATTGACTTTATCAAATACATAAAAATATATATAAGATGAAGAATGCCTTTAAATTATTTTGTCGCTAAACTACAACCAACTGATTAGCTGTAGGACATAAATCAATACTCCCACCTACACTAAGCCAATCTGTTAAGTATCTTGTACCATATCTCTATATGATGATCATGCTACTATTAGGATAGTGGTTTAGTGAGAGAATTCTAGAAGATTCTCTACAATGAGTACTTGCTTAAATCTTACAATGTTTATCTCGATTATCATCAAGATTATGAAAAGTTGCATAAATACATACTTGGATATTTAATGAGATATTATCTCCTTTTGCATGCCTAATGGTTCTATTATTTTATAGTACAATACTTTTTGAACAATGAAAGGAACTATATCAAGTTCATTAAAGAACTTATTGACCCAATTAATCATTTCTACTAAATAAAAAAATTTATTTGGTCTTATTAGCAAAAAATGCTAAAATTAAACCTTTCTAATCTCAAAATAATATTATTCTAAGATAAAACTATCTTAATTAGGATTTATTTTAAATTTAATCTCCATATAAAATTGAACTCAAATATAACTCATACATAAAATAATAGATATCTTAATGCTTTATAAGTATCAAATAGCTCAAACACTAAACACCTATAACACATTGTCTATGTACTTGGACTAGAATAGATAAATAACATTCTTACCTATTCTCAATAGGTCTAATTCCCATAATTAAATATCCAATAAGAGTTTTTCTCAGACTATTATATTTTTCAAAAATAAAAAATATGAATTATTTTTCTCTTTGAGCAATATGTCTTTAGATAATCCTATTGAAGAGGACAACTATACTACCACTAACCTTCTTATGAACATGATAAATTCACAATCATCTCTAAAATAAACTCTTTGAATTCATCATAGAAGTGAATCTTTCAACATCTCGTAGCCTTTCAACTATATGTTAAATGCATCAATAAAGGCACTAGCTCTAATTAGATGTATTATTTGAGATTTGAATTTTTTAAATTCCATCCTACACCCACCATTTATCTTAAGATTCATTCTTCTATAAATGTTCATTAAAACAAACAATTTGATCAATAAGGTTTATAAGGCTATATCAATATGAAATCTTATTAACTGATCTAATTGGAACTATTGGAGGTAAATCATTGTACAAGGCATAACTATAAAAGAAATATATATTAAATCATACAATATTTCATATTATATATTCCTCCTTAAATAAATTCGTACTCTTCTAGAATTTAGTTACAAAGGTATTCACTAAAGAATCTCATTCCCTATAGATAACCAAAATTTTAAATCTCATCACATCAATCTCATTGAAATGCTTTAAGGAGACTATTATGTTATACTCAATTGATATTGATTTATTAATCCTTTACTAAGGTGGAATAAAAATTTAAAACTATTTTTCAAATGTCAGTAAAAGAATCAATTACTACTGATAGGGAACTATTATGATTGAACTCAAATAGAGTAGAAAATAATTTCATACTCTATATCTAATTAAAACATTTTATGATAAAAAGATTGAAATATATCAAAACATTATGTATGAAAAAGTTAGTTAAAATCACCTTGATGTTTCTAACATATGGGTGGTCATAATGTGTTGTAATACGTTAATCTTAATCTATGGGTATATATTGTTCAATTAGAGAATTAAAAAAAATTAGGGAGTTTAATTTATCTAATCTAAAATGAGCTTTAGGATTACAATTTATATCCACTTCTAGTATATTCAAGAACCTAATGGGTCACAATCAAAAAAGGTTAAAGAGAGAAAAATGTAATTTAATTAAGTTGGACTCAATTATAAGGATTGAAAAACTTTAAGTTAAAATATAATATACTTGACAAATTAAAACCAATATTGAACATTGAATCTTATTTGGACCTAAATGAATTTAGTTAGAAATAATTGTAATTCAAATTAAAGTTTAATTATGATTAAAATCATAACTCAATTAAATTATTAAAAGATTCAATGTTTTGTAGGAGCTCACAATCTTAGTGATGATCACTAAAGGAGATACTCTTAAAAGTTCCATTATATTTAGTCCAAAGCTTAGATGTATTTCAATGGTGGATAGAGTCTTGTAGTTGTTAGTTTTTATTACTAATACTTTCTATCTTGAAAAACAGATAGACTCTTCACTTACCCATCTCCATACTATTTGTAAAGTTCTCTTAATTTGTTCATGTTGATAACATTAAAGGTCAGATGCTCGTGTAACTATACTGATTATAATTAATCTATTATAGAAATCAATTTCACGAAGGAGTTACAGAAAAAAAAATCAAACTTCATAATAAGGTACAATTTATGATTTATGCTTTATTGTGTTCGTACATTGTTTAGGTTATAAAATTCACTTAATCTTGGAATTTAAGAAATTAGGAGAAAAACTCGTTCTTCTTCCACTACAATGGGATGACATCCAACCCCTATTTCCTAATAATAAGCACATAAATATATAAAGGTTATGTTAGGAATTCTTACTGATTATAACTCTAAAATCTTGATGACAAATTTCAAAAATAAGTGGGTAGTTTAGAACATTAAAGAATTTAATAGTTGATGATGTTAATTGTTTATTTATCCTAATAGTTTTACATATATGTGAGGTGTCATTAGATATTTTTTATAATTATAAAAATTAATATTGATTTGATTATTGTTATCTACTCTTTTAATTTAACATAATGTCAAAATCATCATAAAACTTGTATTTGAGAAATTTTTATCTAAAATTTTGACCTTAACATTAGATTCTTCTTCCTTTTTCATAATCCCATCATGATGTTAGTAATGAAATTTCAAAACTAAAATATAATAGATGACAACAGTTTTACATTTTACTATCTTGAAGTTATAAGATCAAAACAAAGAGAAGAAAATTAAGCTATCTTCTCCTAATCCCTATTTACCATTTAATGGTGTAAGTATTTTTAAATTAACCTTGAAATTTGATTGTCATTACAAAGATATTTCAAAGCTTCATCAAGTTCTCCATTATTCTTTTCCTCATTCCTTCGTTTTCTATTGACTTTATAGGCTTGATAGTTGGCAAGTCTTTCTTGACTTGTTTATAGAAAGTGTCAGAGCAACAATTGAAAGAGGAGGAGAAAAATGAGAGTGAAAAGAAGTAGGAAGAAATGAAGGAAAAGAGTAAGAGAAATAGGCCCTATTTAGCAGTTAGCTAATTGCATTAGCTGTTAGCTGATAGCTGATTATATCAGCTAATTTGACCAGCTGATTACATTAGCTGTTTGTCATTTGATATTTGGTAAAATTAGTTGTTTAGTATTGGCTGTTTATGTGTAAAATGACATATAAGGGCATGATTTTAAAAAATAAGGGTATTATTAAATTTTAAAAAAATTAAATTAACTTCTAAAATATTCCTAATAAAATTAACATGGAAAATAATTTTTAAATAATTAAAAACATCTTTTTAAATTTATAGAAATTTAAAATTACTTTGAAGTTAAATAATTTTAAATTTCTAATAAATTTAAAAACTTCATTTAATTGGAATTAATTTAAAAAAACAAAAGCCTAACAACCAACATCATTAACATACTGTATCTTGATTTGACAAATAAAGTTGGAGGTTTTGATGTGTAGAATTATAAGAACTGACCTAAATGCGGAAGTGTTGGATCGATTTGCTGCTTGCTAGTCTTAGTTTTACAGTTGGCTACTAGAGTCACCGATTAATTCACGTCCCAAACTGTAAGCCTTTGATGATTGCTTCACGTGAGAGAGAATGGAATAGAAAAACTTATATTTTCTCTATTTCTGTAATCCTTGTTGAATGATCCATTTTTCACCCTTAATCCTTTGTTAGGACAAATAACTATTACGGGAGTTATATAAAGTGGTCGTTATCTTTCGTAAACTGCCAACAACTCCCACTCGGCTACATAAGTCACGAGTTACATCTTCTCTCTAAAATTTCACGTGTCATACTAAGAATGGGGCGTGCGACCATTAAAGAACCAATAATGTTATATTAAGTCATCATCTAACTAACATAACACTTTCACATATTCATGATACCCCAAATAATCCAAAACATCACTGACGCATACACTGTCCCTTTATGCTTATAGATATATCATGTGATTATATACCAAGTATAATCGCCCGGGCTGATATGGTGATGAAGGAAAAGATTCTTTCTTAGACACTCATAATAATCCATCTTAACTTAATTGCTTTCCTAATGTGCTCCATTGGATTGTATACAACTTAGCCCTTGGAAAAACACACTAAAGTAGCAACACTAAGCCTTGACTTCATATCATAGTTCTAAGTCGAAGGGTTTCATTCAAATAGACATTAAAGTCTATGGGATCATACAGTAACAGAGAAAGGGATTTAACTGTCACCCCACAAAAGGGTCGTTATATAGCACACATAGTATGAAATGTGTGTCACAGCATATCTCCCACTAAGTTGGGCATGTCACTCTTTTACGTTATGCAAATCACGAATCTAGCTTTACTTAAAAACTAATCCGAGCCACTAGATTAACATACCTAATGCTAATCTTGACACTCGAGATTTGGCTTTAAGGCTTCAATGTGAAATCTGAATCTTTCACATCCGACTCATCAGAGTCTCATCTTAGACTTACTAAGGTGACTATTCAAATATAAAAACTTATCATGCATACTACACAAGTATGAAGATAACAAAATATTATGTACACTCAATATTAATATTATGAAGTCTCATCCTACTCGCTATTTAAGTGTTAGGACGATTGCCTGTATGATAAGGTCAATCAGAAGCCTAATGTGTGGTGACATTACAATGTGCCTTATCATGTAATTACGTACTAATGAACATTTGAGAAATAAACTTTTATTAAACAAAAACTCGTTACAATTGAAAACATGTCCATTATATAACAAGATATATCCCAATGGAAAAAACTAAACCCTGTGTAAACCTAAACTCATCACACGAGCCTTAAATGAATCTCGGAGAATAGGCTTCGTTAAGGGATTTGCTCCCATCTTGTTAGTAGGTATATACTTTATAGCAACCTCTTTATTTTTTATGGCGTCTTTTACAAAATGATAACGCCTTTTGATATGCTTAGATTTTCTATGAAACTTCAGATCTTTAGCAAATTGTATGGCTGCAGTGTTGTCACATAACATTTCAACAGGATCATTGACTTTAGGAGTAAGATTAAGATCTTGGAGAAAACTTCTCAACCATATTGCCTCCTGAGCGGCAAGACAACAAGCAACGTATTCTGCTTCCATTGTTGATAATGATATACAGTCTTGCTTCTTGCTGCACCAAGATATGGTTCCCCCTCCCAAGGTCAAAACATATCCTGAGGTTGACCTAGACTCATCCGAGTCACAACCCCAATCGGCATCCGAATATCCCCTTAACCTTAAATCCCCGCCTTGATAGCAAAGGACTAGGTCTAAAGTACCACGAAGGTAGCGAAAAATTCTTTTGACTGCTTGCCAATGAGAAGGTCCTGGGTTGCTTTGGTAACGAATTACCAAACTAACCGCAAAGCAAATATCAGACCGTGTACACAATATAGCATACATTAAGCTTCCTACGGCATTAGCATAGGGAACATTACTTATTTTTTTTCTTTTTCCTTATCTATTTTAGGACATTGATCAAGACTCAAGGTAAGACCCTTTTCAACTGGAGTGTCAACGGGTTTGGAATAATGCATTCGACAACGTTCTAAGATTTTATTAATATGCGCTTCTTGACTTAAACCAAGAAGCTTCTTGGGACAATTTCTTGTTATTTCCACACCTAGGACATACCTAGCTTCACCC
>JANIJH010000002.1:53336506-53346731 GCA_024520975.1 Erythroxylum areolatum
TGTTAGTTAGATGGTGACTTAATATAACACTAGTTAATTTTTGGTCGCACACCTTATTTCTTGTATGAAACGTGAGAAATAAATTGGTATGAATCTGCTTTGTAACAGACATGGCTTGTGTGGCCGAGTGGGAGATGTTGTATTTTCTTGAACGGCCACGACATCAACTTGAAGAGTTGTGTTTCGTTTAGGAGCAGTTGAGAAAATAACCGCAATGAACAATCTATTTAATTTGTTTAAATGAGATTCGAAAGATTAACGAGAAGAACAATCTGAAAATCCTAGTCTCCCGACATATTAATTCCTCTCACAGAAATATCCATCGGTGTTTTGCAAGATTTAAGGCGTGATTTTTACGGTGACTCTAGTAGCCACTGAGGAGACAGTGTTCGTGAGATTGGGATCAAGTGGGCAGAAGACAACATAAAGATTAATTCGCTTCCGCATTAAGGTTAGTGATCTAACCGGAATTAATCCAACATAGTAGAAAATCTGACGCATAAGATACTGGGAGTTGGAGACTAGTCTTCTACGTTTGTCCGTCTAGTCTCTAAATCATCACAATCTTCACCCAAGGATGTATAGGAATCGTGGATACTTGGAATCATAGAATCAAATAAAAGAAATTTATAACTTTTGATAATACTCAAATCGATGATTAAATTAAAAATTTATGTGTAATTTCATTTATTTCAACAATTTATAATTTAATTTCAATAATATTAATAGATAATATCTAACTTTTACCAAATTGAATTTTAAGTCCATCAAGGTCATTAATATGGAACTTTTATATTAAAGTTATAGATAAACTATAATTTTTGACAAATCGGTTGTAGTAAAGAATACAATTTATTCTATCTTTTCATAATCTTTATTTAACTAACCATAAAAATTCATAAGCTCTCAGACAATTATAATTTTACTATTGTTGTTTTTTTGGAAAGTAATTAATTCATTCATTAAAAAAGGTGGACATTACAATCAGAAATGAAATTCATCCCCAACTAAAGTATAACATAACAACAAACTACATATTAAGACAACACTTTTAAAGCATTACTAGGTTAAGAGAAACTATTAATCAAGTAGAGATGAATGTTTCAATCTTTAATCTAAACTTGAGGTAAATTTGAAATGTTCAAAATTTTCAAATAATTTAGTGTTTCTCATTATGCAAACATAATGAACTAACATAGCAAAACTAACCCTAAATACCCTGCAATTTTCTTTACTCTTCCATTTCAAATCCATTACCCAAGATGGACAATCCAACTAGGTGACACTTCTATCATGCAGATCAAACAAGTTAAGAAACTGTCTCTTAAGCTGACTTGTGTGCCAAAACTTAAAAAAGATGTGATCCAGTTATTTTGCTTCATAGGTACATAAAGGACAATTCATATATAGAATCTGAAATTTAATGCTATCTCTAATTCCCAACTTTTGAGAAGTTGCTAATTAGGGAATGAACGAATGAGCTTTACTGATATTAGAGCCTCAAAATCAATTTATAAAATGGAAACCTAATGAGTAGACCAAGAAGTAGCTTTTTATAAGAAAGAGCGTTAAACACGTGCTTAATTTTACTATTGTTTTTGTGTATATACTATGTAATATAGGATGAATAATTGAATAAAATTCACAATTTACAGCTAGATATGAAATTTTGAATTCAGTTTTGGACAGGTTTAGGAGAAGCATTTTTGGTTCCACTTCCCTTTCTCATGTTTTTTGCCTTCTTTTTTAAATATGTTTGGCTATTAATATTAATGAAATTGTATTTTTATTTATGTAAATAATAAAATAATGAATAAATTTTATATAAAAACTAATTTTAAGAATTAATAAAAATTATTTTAATTTAATTTCTTCTATAGTACTTTTTAATAAATATCAATAATAATTTTAATATACTTATTAAATATAATTAAATAAATAAGTAAGAAATTTGTAAAATTTTACTTTAAACTAGAAATTATTTATTAAAATATATTTTAGACTTTAAAACCAAATTTATTATGTAAAATATTTTTATTTGATAGACATTTATTTTAAAATTTGGAATATATGAATTTATAAGATTTTTAAATTTAAAATATAAAAAATATTAAGTTCAAATTTGTTATATAACTTTATAAACTAAACTAAATTAAAAGTATTTGAAAAGTTAAATTATATTAGTTAAATTTCTTATTAGTAATTAATATTTAATAATTAAATGATATTTACTTAGTTAATAAAAATAATATTATGACAAAAATAAGAAAATAAAAAATTAAGACCTCTTTTCTGTGGTCTTTTATAAGTTTTAAAAGAAAGAAAAATTAAAATAAAAAACATAAAAACGAAACATAACCAAAAATTTTTCTAAATTAAAAATAAAAAATTAAAATAGAATCAAAATGTTAAGATTTCCAGGAAAATTTATATTTTATTTAATATACACGAATACATATAAGTATACGACTTTCCTACAGGAAAATAGATATTAATCTTAACTAAGGAGGCGGTTGGTTCGTATGGGATGATAGTAATAGGAATGAGAATGAATATAGTGAGCAATGATAATGAACATTATCATTATAATTATAATGATTGGTTAAGATGAATGAATGATTACTATTATTATTGATAGTGGTTGGTTTGTAAAAATTATTATGAAATAAAAATTATTATATTAATTAATTAATTAATTAATTATATTTTAATTAATAATAATTAATATATTGTAATTAATTAATTACAATATTTTAATTAATTATGTTGTAACTAATTAACAAATTATTTTTTAATTAATGATAATTTAATTAATTATTTAATAATAATATTTTAATTTATTATATTGTAATTTATTATATTTTAATTAATTAAAATATTTTAATTAATGAATAATTATATTTTAATTAATTATTTATATTTTAATTAATTATTTATATTTTAATTAATTCTAATGTAATAAATAAATAATAATAATATTTTAATTAATTATATTGTAATTAATTAATTAATTATAATATTTTAATGAATGAATGAATTATCTTGTAATAATTAACTACAATATAATTAATTAATTTTAATTTAATTACAATATTTTAATTAATGAATGAATTATTTTTTAATTAATTATATTTTAATTAATTAATTGTATTTAAAAGATTTTTTAAAAAAGAGCCACTGTTGAAGAATTTAGTTTCATTCCTCTATTAAATGGAGGGTATGGAGGATTCCTCAAAAAATGAGATATCAAACTATTGCCCTTATAATGATAATTAACAACCAACTACTAACTTTTCATTCCTTACCTATTAACCTCTTCTCAAACCCATCAACAAAATACCCCCCAAATTATATCTAGAAGTCTATAGTAGAAATCCCTTGATTATAGGGATTTCTATTTCTAATAATCTTATCCTATAAGATTGATTTTATCTAAATCTCTATTCTTCATCACAATCATATTCTTGAAAATTCAAATTAATGTGGCTATACCCTTTGATCAAAATTGTCTAGATGTTAAGAAAGCAATAAATGGGAAGTTAGAAGAATTATTTCTATGGTCTACAAGTCATTCACATCTTTTATTTGAAAATTCAAAGTTTGTTGCTTTTATTAAAAAGTTGAACATATCTACATAATTTTGTAAAACCTTAATCCTAACAGAAAAACAAAACCCATTAAACATTTAAAATAAGAATATACTCATATTTATAAGGATTCCCAATAAATAGACTTAAATTCTAAGTTAATAAGGACAAAAAAGAATATAACTACTTTCCCTTTCTAGTTAAAAGGTCAGCCAATAATTCTTTTTAGTTTTTCATTAATATGTTTTGGCCTCAAATGTTTTATTTTCACGTTAATAAAAGTTTGATATTATATACTAGTTTCTCTTTTATATTGAAAATTAGATTTAAATTGTGTGAATAAAGAACTAAATCTCATCTATTATTGAATATTTTATTAATTCTACTTATTATATTTTTTAAATGAATATATATTTATATCCTATTGAGTATTTTGTAAAAAAATTTGCAATAAATCGTTGACCTATATGAGGAGAATAATAAATTTTTGTTTTTCGCATATTTAACAATATAATCTACATGCAAAAGCAAGTGAGAGAAGGTCTAATCCCTCTCTAAAAGCTCTCTTCTTTGACTTTCGTCACTCCCAGTTGACCATTTCTTATTTGAAAAATGATATCAATACATCTTTTTGGTATGATAAATGGTTAATTGCTAGAGTATGTGAGGATATTGGTGAGGTTAATTCGATAAAAAATATCATTATGGATGATCAATCTGTTACTTATGCTCTAGTGCACAAAACTGCAATTTTATCAAAGATTCGAGATTTTGGTTTGTATAATTAGATCAATAACAGTGAGCTCAAGGAAAACAAAGTAGATGTCAACCGGTGGAATTTGTGTAGAAATCGTAAATTCAACAATTTGATTTGTAGAAAACTGTTTCAAGAGCAGGCAAATGAGGTAGCATGACATAAACTTGTCTAGTGCCAATATATGACATTTAGAGCTTCAATCAGAATATGGAGAGCAATTAAGAACAACTTATCTACAATTGATAGATTGAATAAATTTATGGCCATTCTAGACCTATGTGTTTTATACAAGAAGGAACAAGAAAGTATTACTCACTTATTCTTCAGATACTAGTTCATTTAGTATTTGCGGAAGGGCATAACTCAAAGATGTTTGTTAGGAGATGTATCAAATGATGGTATTTGATTGTGGCATGGTGTTTAGCTTTAAACATGCATCATAAAAAAAATGATGCCTTTTCATTTATATGTCATATCTAATACAAACTATATTGGATGAAAGGAATATGAGAATATTTAAAGACACTGAGAAAAAATTGTTAAGGATATATAGGAAACAATCAAAATAATCAAGTTACATTTTGCCACCTTTGAAGATAAGATACAGATTGACTTAGTCTTATGTTAGTATGAGATTAACGATTAGCATGTATACTTATGTTTGATCCTCTATAGTACCATCATGGTGGTTTTTCAATTCATCAACTTCAATATCAGATTAAGAATAATATACATCTTCGTCTCTTGATTTAGTCATGAAGTAAATGTTGCTAACTTTTTCTGGCTCTTCTTCACCAAAGTTTTCAGAATTCTCATCTAACTAGGCTATAGTCATCACTCGCTTTTTGGATTTTTCTATTCTCTGACTTGTCCTTTTGAAGAAGAAGACATTCTGATCTTGTGTTTCTAGGCTTTTTGCAGTGATAACATATGATTTGATTACTTTGTATATAGTTATTGCAACTGTTGTTTTTTTTATAGGAACCTGTTGTTTCTAACCTTTTTGTTTCCTTCTCTTTTGGTCATCAGCTTCTTTTTATAAAAGCGAACATCTATTTGCAACTCAATGTCACTTTCACCATTGTTTGATTTGTCAATTTCTTTTAATGCCATTATTTTTTTGTAGGAAGATCCTTCATTTTACATAAGTTCGGTTTCATGGATCATCAGATTTTCTCGTGGCCAGTCGAGTGAAATAGTGTCTAGATCCTTTGTCATTTCTAGAGACATCACCTTAGGTCCCCGTTCCTTTAATATTGACTTTAGAATCTTCGTTACGAGCTCATCATTGAGATATATCTTTCCCAAGTTCTTTAGGGTCATGATGATGTTGTTTAAGTGTCTGAAGAGTTCATTTATGGTCTCTCCTTGTTTCATGCCAATAGTTTCATATTGATGAAGTAAAAGACTTATTTTATGTTTCTTGACCTCATTTGTTCCTTCAAATGTGACTTGAAGTTTGTCCCCTTTTTTTTGCTGTAGAGTAGTAGGATATCTTTTCATATTCTTCTAAAAACAATGCACATATCAGGTGATGTTTTGTCTTAGATTGTAGTTGTGCATTTCTCCTATCAGCATCAATCCATACTTTTACGTTATCGAAAGTGGGAATTATAAGACCAACTTTAATTGCTTGCCACACTTTGATATCTACAGATTGGAGATATATGGTTATTCTCTTTTTCCAGTATGAGTAGTTGTTTCCATTGAAGTAAGGAGACTTTGAGATGGATTGTCCTTTAAAACTTCTCAAGGTGTTTGCTATGATCTATCACGTGTTGCAAAACATAAAAATGTGAAAGCTCGCTTTGATACCAAATGATAAAGTAAACTCATAGGTTTATAAATTTTTTTCGCAAGTTATTTTAGTTCAAAAGGAAATGACAAGAGCCTGTCTATAATTAATACAGTAGGAGCTTATTGTGTAATAGGATCCTTTTTAATCTAAAGGAGTTTGTTAAATGATAAAACCTTTTAAATGACAAGAGCCTGCCAAGCAAAAAATCCTATTAAAAATAATTTAAAACAGAAGGTTCCTGTTAAAATTGAAGTGAACCTCTTCCAAGTTGAAAACATAAGGAGTCTGTTATAAAGTGGAGGAGCCTTTTGCTGAAATAAACACACACACAATATAATGCCGAAATATAAAAGTTAACAGAAGATAGATAAGGACTTTGTCAATTTATACTAGTTCAGCTTATAATGCATACCTACGTCCAATCCCCAAGTATCCAACTTAAGTGTTTCACTATAAAAGTTGAGTATTAAATTTGATGAGCCTCCACAAGCTCACTGATAAGTGTGAACTGCATCGTGTTTGAACGCTTAATTTGATATGTATTTAATGATTAATTCAATCATTTAGTAAGTGTTTAGGTTACAATTGTGTTAGTTTGTTAATTGTTTATGTTTTAACTGTTTTATAGGTTAGTATAAGTCTTTGAGCTTAATTATTATATTTTTTAGGTACCTTGATGTGTTAGTTAGTGTTTTAAAGTCAATAGCAAAGAACAAAGAAGTTTAAGAGACATTTGGGCTGAAACAACAGTCCACGATTGTGGCACAATAAGCCATGATCATGATAAAGGCACTAGAGTCAGCCCATCCACGATCATGATAGAAGCCTATGACATGGCCCACGATCGTGGCCTGCTTGCCACAACTGTCACAGAAGGCTCAGATGTGGCTCATAATCGTGGCATGTAGGGCAACGGTTGTCTGGCAGATGTGCAGACACTTAAAAACGTCAATTTCAAGAAATTTTTTGGACCTTTTGAACCCTTGATTTAATGAAAATTGATTGTTTACGCTTTACTATATTTATTGTGATTTAATTGCTGTAATCTCATAATTAAGTGATAACTTGAGAGAGTGAATCGAATGAAAAATAATTAAATTGGGCTAACAAGAGTTGGGTGATTTAATAGAACAAGAGTTAAATCAAATCGGTAAATTCCCTGAAGAGAGATCTTACATAAGTTTCCAATAGTTTCTTAGACAACTTTAGATCTAATTAGGGTTTTGGATAGGTTCTTAATTGAGAAATTGCAACTTCTGTAATCTGATTAGGGTTTATAAATTAGGGTTAATGGTTATAACTCGAGAGAGAGTAATCAACCATAGAATCTTTTAGAACCAACAATCTAGTAATTCATAATCGATTAGGTTAGCATTAAAGATAGGTAAAATTTCCTTTTCTCTCAATTGGTTGTTCCTTAGGTTGATTCTTGAGTGTATGTTGCAACTACTAATTTGTTAATATTTTCATGATTGATTCTTGAATTGATTTAATTGATTGAATTAAATTCTTGTTTTAGTTTCGTTACATTTTGAATTTTTGCGATTTATTTTGGCCTTAGAATTTAGGATTAGATTGCCCCTCCTCTTAAGATCGACACCTTAGGTACTATGCGAATGACCCATGTGCTTACAGATTATTGAGGTTAATCAATTAAAACTTACACAAATCGAAAAACCACGATCAAGTTTTTGGCATTGTTGTCGGGGAGGTGATTAGTTTAATTTTTGTAATTTAAAGCTTTTCACCATTTTTTGCGTTTTAAAAAGAGAGAAAGAAGTTTGGTGCGTAAAGTAAAGACATAGCAAGACATCTTATAGTGAGAATAAGACATCTGAAGAGCTAAATGCCAAGAAGAAATGGGAAGAACAATGATGGAGGATAGATATTATAAGGAACAAGGAACTTTTGCAAACTACAATGAGGCATAGTATGGTTGGGGAAGTAACGATCCTTATTGGAACATTTACATTTCAAGGTGGCAAAACTACCTAAATTTCTATTGGTCTAACAATGGAAGGACTCATTTAGGACATCAAGATCTATTAGGATTTCAACAATATGAGTCCAATTCATGGGATTCTAAATTGGACAAGATCCTAGATAAGCTCACGGACATGAAAGAGGGCAAAAGAGACTAAAAGAGCAATTTGAGCAAGTAACAAAAAATCATGCCTCATCTATTCACAATCTACATTCGAGTAAGATAGCTTTCTCGTGAATTTTATAATAGAAGTGTGGAAGATTCTCTAAGTAATATGGAAATACATCAAAGAGAGCAATATGAGGCTGTCACATTTAAGAATAGGGGAGAGTCAGAAGGACCAGTGGAAACCAAACTAAACCCCACCTTATTGAAGACCAAAAGACGAAGAAAGAGATTGAAGAGACCCTCCCTTTTATTCACCAGTTCTTGATATACCATGTGTGAAAATCGAAAAATCTTGTGTAGATGTCCGTGAAAAGAACCTTATCCTTCTGATTAATGATGACCATGTGACATTTAACATGAAAGATGTATTAAAGAATCCGAATGATAGTAGCTCATTCAAGATTATTGAAGTGTTCAAATCTTCCAAAGAATAAAAGGATGAAGAACAAATGACAACAGACATAGAGTTTGAAGAAGCTATAAAAGTCTTTATTCATGAAGTGGAAGAGGCAGAGGAGATGAAGGTGATTAAGGAAAAAAGAGAGCAACTCACCTTCTTACAGGACAAACTATTGGATTCGATGGAAGATTAAGGAAGTTTTGTTATTCCCTCTTTTATTGACAGTTCACTTGAAAAAGGACATTATTGAGCTTAATTAGTTTTGATAATGTTATCAATATTATCCTTTTGATTATTTTCCAATTTTTAGCTTATTTATAAGCTACAAAACTGATGTTGAACGAAAAAGGTGGAAGTAAGCTGCTCATAATTGATTCCAACTAAGTTTCAAAGGATAGAGCTTCGAGCTACCAACGTTAAAAGAAGTGTTGTATAGGAGGCAACCCATGGACTGTTAATTCGATGTTATTTACCTTGATTTTTAGATAGTTGAATTTTGTAGTTAGGTTATTTCATTTCCAAATAAAATCGGGAAGGTATAGGACTTCGACATGAATTTGATGATCGAGGAAGTAAGCAAAGAGAGGTGAAAGGGCCATGAAGAGTTAAGAAGTGATTTCGAAAAAAATAAAGAAGGACAAAAGAAGAGAAAAATTAAAATTTGGCGAAAAGAATTGCAAGCCACAATTACGGCAGGGCAAAAAAGGGGACATGTGAAGTTTAGAATCATTTTTTTACCATTTTACCCTCTATCCACCTATATATTCATTTCTAACTTCACTTTTTCACTCATTTCATTTTTACTTTATCTCTCTAAGTTTAGAACCTCCAAACATACTCACTTCTCTCTACCCAACATTTCAAACCTCCAGTCTCTTCGAACTTTTACCTACTCGCAAGCCAGTATGTCGCGCATTAAGCAGCAAAGCGGGATCAATCATCAGGACGAAACCAAGTCTCAAGACGAGGGAGAAGGAACATGGAAGCAAATGTTGGAGCACCATTCCCGATCTACACAGAGAAGGAAGTTCCAATCCCTTAATGCTAAAAAAATTGTAACCTCGAAATTTTTTAATTTTGATATGCTTGATAGGCTAGAACTTAGCAGAAATAATTCAATGGGTGAAATTCATACACTTCCAATTTCTTGTCTTCTAAGAGCTCACTCTAGATGTAGCGCCCCCTTATCGTAGGGTACACACTAGGACGCCCATAGGTCGTTCCGTTGCATAACCCACGATAAGGGTGCACTACGGACAAACACTACCAAACTCCACATGGCATCATAATTAAAAGCATCAATGTATCAATAATCTTTAATCCTTGAAACCAAAATACTTTCTCATTTCGTTTCATTGAAACCATAATTACACAAATCTGTCATTGACCACTGTCTGTACAAATTCCAAAAGAAGTCTAAAATCAAACGCCTAACTAGGTCATCCCCAAAAGTTCCAGCTGACCGACCTTTGTGCCATAACTTCTCTTGCCAACACGATCTACAAGGCAGGAAAAGTCTCTCTCTCTGGAG